>JAUBNY010001204.1:1440187-1456107 GCA_032275445.1 Crypturellus soui
TTTGGCACTGTAGGATTAAAATATTGCTTATAATTTTCTACAAATATGGAACAGTAATACTTGTGTCATCATCTATGGAGCCTATGAATGGAGCCTAGAATGCCCAAGTAGTTTCACTCTAGATCTTCTTTCAGAAGGTATGGGAGTATCTATCCAGTTACATATTGCAGTTAGCATATATAAAATACAGGCTTTTAGTACCTCATGAAAACAAGACAGACTAGTTATTTTTTTTCTAGTATCAATATTCTGTCTGTCTCTGAATTTGCAAAATGGATTGCTGTGTAAATGCTGACTAAGAGACTTCACGAATTTTTCACAAGGTGACTATAACACAGATTTATTTCAGTTTCTGAAGTAATAGAAAAGCTAAATATTTTGAACCAGGACTCAAAGCCAGCCTTGACAATGACTGAATACCTTCATAAGCTATGATTGACCTCAAACCTTTTTCTCACTGTACTTAATTCCCTTGAAATCCTAGAAGATTCAGACTTCTCCACCAAAACACATACAACTTTTTATTGCAATATTTCCTGTTTAAAAAATCCTTCTATATAGTTTTTGAAAAAAAAAAAAACAAATCTTAATAATGGAATATAGAGAAATAGGAATTTGAATCCAACTTGATTTACAAGTTATATTAGAACGTTATAAATGCTTACAATAGGATAAAATGTTATAAGTCTCACAGGAAAAGTAACACCATGAAATAAAAACAGCAGACTAACAGTACAGCAGAGTGCAAGGAGAAGTCAAGGTCTCAGGCTAACTTTAAATAAGGTAGGTCTGGTCCCTGAAGCAATCCAGCCATGACAGCAGGGAGCTCAATTCAGGTAAGCTAAGTGAATGCCAGAAAGAGAGGAACTTAAGGTAACATTTTGCCTGTGTAGCAGAGGCCTTTCAAAGACAGAGTAGTTTTTAAAAGACACATTGTAAGAGTATAGAGAAGAAACCACAAAGGAAAACATTACTTACATGTCTTGTTCCCATTCCCCAGATTTATGCATTTTAATTCAAGTTCAGATTCAGAACTGTCTGTACGCTTGGAAAGTATAGGATAGAGTATCACAAAATTCCAAACAATATTTGCAGTCTGTGCATTAAATTGCACTGATTAACTTGCAAGACCAATCCAAACAAATTTGTAAAATGTAAATGCTAAAGCAAAAAAAATTGTACAAAACTTTCTCCCTTGCAACAGATCCAATTCAAGAATTGAAACTAAACAACTCATAAGTAATATAGTAGAAGCAGGTCACCAAAGTTCTGAAATTTAATAATAGGGAGTAACTTTATACGAAGTTAGTTGAAGTAAACCTAATGTTTATAGCAAAGATGTTACAAAACATCTGATAAAAGCAAATGAAATAATAAAATAGAGGGAATAAACCAGTGGGAACTGAAAAACAATGAATGAGCCTATTGGAGAACAGATTAAAGAGGCAATTGAACATATGCATTCAAGAGAGAAATTAGCCCTCACTTAATCCTATCCAAACTTTCAATGAACTCCAAATTTTCCACTTCCTCCAGGAAAGGGCATCCTATAAAGGATATATCCTAAAAGGCTATATACTCTCTGTTAACTTCAATTCTGAATTAGTCCTTATTTGATAGCCAGATAAAATCCACCCTTATCAGTTACCATCTGCAAGCAAACATGCACTTAGAAACACGCCAAAAAGAGACAGCAGAAATTGATGAATAGAATTAGCTGGGGGTACTGTATGTAAAAAAAAAAATCCTTATGTTTGAGTACTACAGGTCAAATCAGCCAGAAGTTTAAGGTGGTGCCAATTTTTAAGCATTGAACTATCCTAGAAATCTTAATGGAAAATGTAATCTTAATGTAAAACTAGGTATACAGACTACTAGTATTTACAGACACTAATTTCAAAAGCTGGTGACCAATTCTGCACTAGTTTGGTTCCTTGTTTTTATATCAGTGTTAGTGGATATAATAAAATGTGTTTTATGAAATCATACAACTGTACATAAACACAATTTTTAATTTTACACGCACATATTGTACACATTTACTTCCGCCAAATAGATGAAAAGTCAACTGGAAACATTTAATGAGAACTAAGAGAAAGGGAGGAAGAAAAAAAAGCTATCCTTATGTTTGGAACCATTAACCATCTTTTTATTTTCATATATTAGAAGTGTTACCTTAGAGGTCACGTCAGCTGGATGTCAAAACAAGTGGGCATATACCTCACTCATCTATACTCTGGTTTTAAAGACAAGTTATAAATATCATTAATTTTTACCCTTAGGGCAATGTTAGGGAGAAGAAAAAAAAAAGACAAAAGACAAAAGACAAAAAAAAACACCCCCAGGAAAATTAAAGTGTCTAAACATGGACGATTAGCAGTAAATGCTTAAACAGATGTGCTTCACAGCACTATTAAAGTATTCTTACCTTCATGATAGACTGTAAAAATGCCTTAAGGAAAAATCATTTTAAAAGGTGTTTCTTTGTTTTCAGACAACAGAGGAAACACAAGAGGCTGATTTCAGTATTAGCAGACAGCTGATACTATTAGCAGACACAGATTATTTGACTTATTATTTTGACAATTAGTGTATAATAATTAATGTAGGAAAATATTTTAGTTGTTATTAACAAAAATACTAACTTACATAAAGGCATGTGATATACACATATATTTATTCCTTAATCTATCAAATATAAAATATTTACTCCTTCAAATAAGCACTGTCTCTTCTTTGATCCAGATAATAGATGGTGATTCTACATCATATTTCCTAAATATGTATCAAATAATATAAGAAGTTAAAATAAATAACACATGGCAACTAGTCAGATACACCTTCTTATGGTATAGATATTGTATAATACTTACAACAGTTAATGCCATAACTTAATAGTTAAGGTTGAGAAAGAGCTTAAAACATAAGCTTATACTATATAGAATATATGGTGGTATTAAAAATGTCTTCTTTTACTTTCATCACTTCCACTGGAATTTAAAGTTAAGATTAGATAAAAGCTAAAAATTTCCTGTGATATGCAATACAGAAGCGGCAGTCTCTGACGAAAAGACATTTTTCTACACATGCAGTTACAGGTGCATGTAAATCAACCATTGCCACAACTATGGCAATAGTTGTGCAAGTAATTACATTATACATTTATTAAAATATTTAATAAAGAATCTCTAGACACCCTACTTCACAGTCCTGAAATTATTGCGGATGCAGTATCAACCTGACTAACCATATATGTGAAAACACACTTGTGAGTTGTTACATTCTTTCACTGATATGATTGAAATTTGTTTTGTAATTCATGCTAAAAGTATTAAATTGTTTTGAAATGCTGAAAGACTCATCATCTTGCCTAATGAAACATCCTATAGATTTAGATCACTGAATGTCTATGACTCTAATTTTGTTCTGTACATTTGTAACAGAAGATTGTTCTCGGAACACTTGGTGAATTATTTAAAGAAAAACTTATTAGTTTTATAATATGTAGAATACCTTGAAGTCAAAATTATGGGCATGCAAAACAAGTGGAATATTTTGAGACAGAGATCTAAGAAAGAAAAACGGAGGCAACTCTGCTGGGACTACTTCCTCAAAAAGTAGAGAGAAAAAAAAAAAAAACAAGAGCCCTTTCTTACATACACGTGCAAAAACTGTTTATGGTCTACCTACAGGCACAATAACAGCAGCTGTAGCATCCAGCCTCTATCAGTCATCATCTAGAACTGTGCCACTTTCTATTAACTGAGAAATAGAGGAGCTAAAATTACTCATAGTGGTTTACCTAAGTCACTCAGTTTGCTCCAGTGCATTTTGATGACTCAATTAGGAGGAGAGCGCAGCACATGTGGTTTTCCAGGCAGGTTCATCACAAAGGCCACCTCATCAAAACGGTATAGTCATGTGTTCTACAGCTAGATTAAAACTCTGGATTTCTTCGTTAAGTGTCTTGCAGCTGACTGTACCACTTAGTTTGTCTCCATCTATTCAGATAATTAAATAAAGCACCATGCTTTATTTATTTCATTTTAAAGGCTAATAAAGAAACAGTGAATTGAAGTATAGCTGGCAATCTTTTCATTTATTAAAACCTTAGTGTACACAGTGACAATCTGTAGGAGGCAAGGCATGGACTGGACTTGCCATCCTCATGCCTTTAATATTTGTCTTCCTTCAAGGCACAACATTTCTACTGGTAGTATTTCCAAACCTTTGTCATCTTTCCCCAAAAAAGAGGGAGTCGGTGGTGGATGGGGGAGAGACACTAAGGTCATGCCAAAAAGCCAAGAAATGTGAAAAAATCTGAGAATTTTGAAAATGTGCTGGCATCAATCAAAATCAGCTATCACGTATCATACAGAGTCAGAAGTTTTTACTTCTACTGGGAGGGATGGCTAGGAAAATTGTGCAACTATTATGTAGTTACATTAACTCAAATCAGGATATGAAATTTAGAGTTTCCATTTTCTATAGCAAGATGGTTACAAGTTACAATATGGTTTCCAGCCTCCTAATGGAAATTATACATGGTAATATATGATTTTTCCTCTATAGCAAATACATTCTACGATAAGATGACCTAGCATTAATTTGTAATTAAGAGTTACCAGTTGAAATTGTATGGAGTTAATACATCTTCAAAATTGCACATACCTATAAACAAATATATGCTAGTAATACTGAATGTTTCAAAGTACCAGTAAGACCTCAGTTGTACTGCTTCCTCTCTAAAGAAGGTTATTTTATATCCTATGTTTATCGTAGAGATAGCAAAGAAGGAAAAGGCAGGCAGGCGCACACATGCACACCTGCACACATATACACACACTTCACATAGAAATAGATATCATTTTTTTTCTTTCAATTTTTTCTAGCCTATTTTCTACCATCCGTTAGATGTGAGATTCTTCTCTGTAGGGGTTTTCAGAAAGATGAGGGAATATTTGAAATATGAGTTGAAAAATATTTTCACTTTCTGCCTTTTTTGAGATAGTTAGACATGGATGACAGAAACATATTTTTCCGAAACTTCAGCAAGGTCAAAACCTTCTCTTAATTTAACATTGAATACCACAATCTACAAACCTGGAGGCATTTACAACTAGAAGGAACAAAATGAAACATCACTTATAAATGCCATTTGTCTAAGTTATATTAAATTAGAATTATATCTATATACAAGCCTTTAATCAAAAGTAGTTAAAGGTTACCTTCATCTGGCTTCATTCAACTAAGATGAAGCCCACATCCAACTAAGAATATAAATGAAATTTACATGCAATTTAAAATTAGATGCTGTTAAGTCACAGATTCCTCTGTTTTTAGAATTTATATACCAATGGCACATAAAGCACCATTATTTGCAAGGTTTGGCTTTACATCAGGTTCAAGTTTTTTTTTTTTTTGGTGTCTAACCTTCACCTTATTTCCTCTGTGACCTACAAATATCGCTATCCTGTTCAGGTGCTCTGAAATTCTCACTGGCTAATCACAAAACAAAAATAAATTCAACAACATCACCAGCTTTTAGTTATAATCCTAGCATTGGTGAAACCTTTAACATCTGAATTGAAAGAATTCAAATCCTATATCCTAACTCTTTGAAAAGTGTCATCAGAGAACTGGTCACTCAATTTCCTTGGCTCAATGAAACTTCATGGTTCCTTTGCCATTTCATAATTAGGGGCTTTTGGAGAATTTGAACATTCAATTCTCTATGCACTCAGGCCTATGTTCAAAAGTGGTGGTTTGAAGATTGGCTAAACATTTTATCACAATTCTTGTGGGGGAGAAAAAAAAAGCAACTACCTTTTTTAAATGAACTATTCAATGTCTTATTCAGAGCTCTCAGAGATTTCGGTTATTTCATTTTCATTTCATTTATGAGTTTCCCTATGAATAATAGTTGTCCCCTGTTCAATGAGAAAAATAGGCTATGGTAGTAAGTCTCTTTCATGAGCCAATAAGCATTAGGAAAAAGGAAACTTAAAATATTCTGGTCTACCTTGGAAGAGGTCAAGTCCTAGGATGGTTCTCTTCAAGATTTTAGTAAGCTCTTATTGATTATTAGAAAAGATTTAGAAAAAAAAATCCTTAACTTAGTGAAACCTATTTCTGAAGCTGATATTTTGTTTGACTAGCATCTTCTTAAAGAAACCCATTTCCTGGAAAAACAATGCAATTTACACCTTTAAAAATCAAAACAAGCATCAGAAAAAATAATACATTTTACTAAAAACTGATGAAAATATAACAAGCACCGTAGTACAGCATTAGTATTTGCTTCAATGTTCATAACCGCAGAGGTCTACAAGTGTCTATCAGAACCCCACAAAAATCTGTGTTCAAAAGACGTTTTTCAATCATCCTCCTTTCCCTAAAATCCACAATAATTTCGTTGCAAAAATCTATTAGTCTACCGGAAACACAACAATTTACCATTCCACACTTTCTTTCCACACTTTTCTTAATGCAGGCATCTCTGAAGAGCTAAAGAATTGACTAAACTCCACAAATCTGTTCCAGTTCAGCACGACACCGTCCTTGAGGAATGTTCCTTAGACCTTTGTATTAGGCCCTAAATCTGGACACTTTTATTCACTTTACTGGTATAAACTGAATAAAGTGGCCCAGTTTAAACAATTAAAATATTTTCCTGAATGCGAGATATGTATTTCTTTTATTGTGATTTAGTGTATTCTTGACAATGTAGTAACTGGTAAGTCAAAAAAAAAATCAATAACTTAATAAAAACGTGGAGTTCAACATATCCATCTATACATACAGAATTAGTTCATGTCATGTTTTCTTAGATCAGTGACTTTAAAATAAATCAAGTTATCCAGCTTTCAAATATGCAGAGCAACTGGAAAGAAAAATCACTTCTTTCTCAGATAATATTCAATCCTGATTAAATAAAGATGTGCCAAGTCAGAAATACTCTATGCCTCAGGAGACAGCCATAGTGGAACTGAGACTGTATTTTATATGTGAATTAGAGGTAAGATGTAATGACACAAGATGAAAGGTTCAGCTGTGATTTTTATAAAGGGGGGGAGACAGTACTTCCCTGTGGACCCCATATGCAAAGCAGAAAGGCTCAACAGGAATATATGAAGAGATTCAACAAAAAATGCAACAAATGATTCAAAGTTATAAGACCACCATTAATATTCCTCTCATTTCACTGAAGTTGAGAATGCCGGCTCTGAGGTTAGGCTTTAGCTAGTTTATCCTATGAAATAATATTCATATCATCAATATGTTGGAACAATTTTAGTTCTGTCTTACCTAAAAATCTAAAAAGTTTGAAACAATAAAATTCCATTTTTAAAAGGCTTCATAAGGCAGATGATTAGATAGAAATAATTTCATTGCATCTGTTATTTGGAAAGCATGGTTGGATTTGTACTAAAATAAATAACAGTAGAATAAGTAATATTATGTTCACAGGTTTTTACCTGCTACCTTATGTGCTTTTAGCAATCCTCAGAAAAACCTGTTATCTACTCCTCTAATGATATTTTTAAGGATAAAGCAAACTCAAAGAAGCATTATTGCTTTTTTCCCCATTAAATGGAGGAAGAAGTTTTAGATTTTGCACAGATCTCTTTCTGTGCATTAAAAAAATTAGAGAGAGAGAGACATCCCTTTGTAAATAGAAGGCATGAAAAGAGCAAAATGAATGGGATGAACTGCTTAAAGAAAAAAAAAATCCTGCTTTATTTGATCCTTTGTGATAATCACACTTCTGGCACCCTGCCAGCTAGGCTGAGCATACTGATGTCTGACCAAGGAGAGTAATCTCTTGGTTCAAGTCTGAGGTCTGTGATGAAAATTACAAAGCAGGGACAAAATAAAAATGCCACCTGTGATTTTATTCTGAAGCTAATTTGATTGAAAAAGTAATACAATGCAAAAAGCTTTTTTAGTAGAGTCTAAACAACTATGTCTAAATTAAAACCAATGCAAGTGGATGGAGGTAGCTAACATGAAAATACATTGGCATCTGCAGGCATTTCTTTTTGAAAGAGCTGTGGATATATTTCAGACAGGCAAACTGCTTTGAAATAATGTTTGAAGCCTACGGTCACATTTTTAAAAGGATAATTTTAACTTATACCTTCTTATATTCTATTGTCTTTTAGGTTCTCCTACATAAGGTATTTGAAAACAATAAAATAAACAAACAAACAAAGATATCAATTGTTTAATTTATTTTCTATGGACTGCCATTCATTATAGGTCAACACAGCCTTGAGAGAAAAAGCTGTCTTTTCACTGAGTAGTCTATATTTAAGCTAGCTGCCAATGAGCTATAGAGATACAGAATTCTCCACATATGCCATATTCAGGTTATTAATCCAACCAGTTGAGTCTTTTACGGTGTTAATCCGATCCAAAACAGTAAAACAAATCAAGTATCAGTATGTCACTTTCTGTTTGTATATCTATTGATGTTTCCAACATTTTACTGAGTGAGTGTTCATTATAATATAATTAATTATACAATATAATTAATATATGTAAATTATGTAAAATTACTATTTAATATATAATATAATTATACCACTGAGTGTTTGCATTTTTATTAACAAATATTAAAGATGATTCAGAATGACTCAGAAGCTACTTTTATCAGTTGACTCTAAAAAAAATAGAGATTTTGGTTCATGTATGTTGTTTCACTAAAAATCCACTGCTCACTGAAATGGAATGGTATATGTTACCTAATTTACTACTACTTTTATTTTTAAAGCTGGATAATAATTTGACATTTCTGTACATTTTATTGTTCTTCTCTGCCCTAATAATTTTGCTATACGCAGACATCAGGACTGATTGATAAAACTTCCCTGAAAATACTGCATTTCAGCTATTACACATTTGCACTGGTTTGCTGTTTCCTTTCTTCTTTAGTAGCATTCTCTATAGATTTCCCATTCTGTTTGATGTTCAAGTCTGTTTCTGCAATTTGTATTTCTCCCCTCCATGAACGGTGTTAATCAAAGGAATGCTTTTAATAGCCAGCTTAACTATCTCACACTTATATTTTCAGTCCACTCCTTTTATTTTCTCTTGTAATCAATATGCAATTCATTGCAGTATAGATTCTACACAGAAATTAAATTCTGTCTTTTAAAGATACTCACAGATATCTACCACCCACACACGCACATACACACATGTATATAGAGAGAGTACTTTATGAATGTACATGGATATATTCACACTGACATCAGATTAATTCATAAAAATATGCGGATTCATGTTTAAATAAAAGGCACCTACCTGGAATGAGTTGACCCACTAACTGATGGCATCTGGAAAAGCTGAATACAGCTACTATGACCAAAAAAGGATAACGTTTCCATTTCATGTTGTGTCCTTCCTTGCATTACACCAGCTCAGCAAGACTAATGTAAATGTTATCTGCAATAGAAATGGAATAAGAATAGAAGGATCAATGATAATTTTAAGGTACTTTCAAACCATTTTTCTCCAGTATAACTTCTTTGAGTATGCTGATTTAAATCCTGTTAGCTATTAAAACATCAACTTTCTAACATTTAGGAAGCTATAAACTACAGCCAGAAATGTATTAAATGTGTTTCCAGAGCAGACTGGCCTTAAAAGGATACTTTAAAGGTAGATATGAGAAAACTCAGCGTATATATATATGATTGTAAGCGTTGCATATTCTGTGGATTGCCATGTAGCTTAAGTTATCAAAGCAATTGCTCTGTTCTGCAAGATAATTCCATTCAGGTTTTATCCACCTATCATTCAAGGAAGTACTTAAACACTTGTCAAAGCTGGAGAACACATTTTAGTGCCATTGGACACTACATAAGCATGTACCCAAATACACAAGTTTTTACACTAGCACACAAGTTTTCCTGTGATGTGCTCTTTTGATGAATTTTACACAGTAAGGCTTTGAACAGTTAAAACATATTTCTAGTGAGTTTCTGCACTGATATGAACAGAAAATTTCCATGACAAGGGCACAAAAACTGAGTGCTATGAAAGGCAGCAAATCTTTTGAATTAAAATGTAGTCTCCACAATCATTTTTCTTCATCTCTAAAATAACCCGAATAACATGAAAAATGCCCAACAACTCCATTACTGTTTAAGAAGTTTTCTTCTCATCCTACTCACTTCTTATGCTCCCACTATATTACATCTTAGTACAGAATTTGCCAGAATCCTTCCAGATTTGATCACACTAAAACTATCTGCTACAGAGAAAGATGACTTTCCCTTACAGTTACTCAGTAACATCTTATGATTTTTAGAAAATCTTTAGACAATCTTTAAATATAGAAAAGTTTTTATTGTTATTGTTGTTGTTTTCTGGTGAGGTCCTACTATCTCAAAACAAAGAGGAATATGACCGAAATGTTCCATGTATTGTATAATTTCTGATGTTCTTGACAAGTTGCTGATGGCATACTACTTAAGGGGTTTGTAAAGTTACTAAGTGTCCTCAATTGTCTGACACTAAACAACAATTTGACACTGTACTGTGTTGTTTAAAACTCTCTTCAGTTCTAAACAAGAGGTAGACTGATATATCAAGCTATGTTCCAACAGTAAATGCAACAGTAAACTTGATAAGGTTACAACTACACTTCTTTCTTATATTCTTTACCTTCTTAGTTCTAAGTATGTATTCTCTGAGATGAATGGTTTGGATTGTGACCCATGTATTACCCAAATGCCATCAGACAAAATCATAACAGTGAAAAAATTATGGTGCTGTCAGTCAGTTGGTCAGTCTCCCGGGAAAGAGAAATTTAGTTACACCATATACTCATATTCCCATATATTGGGAATATTCGGTGTCATTTGATACATCTAGATGTTAAAAAATGCACAAATAAGTTAAATATGAGTAGCTTAAATCACATCCTCACCCCCATTTCAAATTTGCTGCTTGTGTTACATCTGTGCTTCTATTATCTTAGTAACCAGAAATAATAACACTCCATTTTCTACTACTGCCATTGCCTGAACCCTATGAAATAATTATCTTTTTTTTTCTCCTTTATTTACAACAGATACAGGCAGTTTCTTCCATTCCCATTCTTTTAAGCATCCCTACCACTGTGTGATTGCTCTTTATTGCCAACCACTCTACACCTGTTAATTACACAGGGCAATTAAGAGCAGCTATTGGCCAAGATGTGAAGGTACATGAGCCTCTAATTGTCATTCATGATAGGACTCCAAAGCAGAAACGAGGATTTACAACTCCAGGCTCTAGAATATTGGTCTTTTAGCTAATACAGTATTGCAGACTTGCTTAAAGTATTCCTGTAAAGGATTTACAACGCTATTTTGAAACTCCTGTAATTTTCACGTCTGCACTTTCCACTTGCAATCAAACTGAATAGTATTTTTAACCCAAAGACAGTGAGGCAGCCCATTAAATTCAGGTCACGAACAAAACAAAACAAAAAACCTCACACTTTTTAATGGTTCTGTTCTGTCATTCCATTGTGGGGTGCTATATATATTAAGGTGGAAGAATCATTTAATTAATATATATTGCAAAATCACTAAAGGACTCAAAGAGTTTTTAGAGTCTTCTCAACCACTGGCAAGGCTACTCCTATCCTTATCAATAGGACTTGAGAGCATGTACTCAGAAGGGAGAATTTGACTTGTGCACTCTAAAGTTGACATAGGAAAAAAAGATTAATATCAGCAATATACATTATGAGACTTGCCCTTCATATACAGACATACCAAGTATTGTCTTTCCTATACTTGTCTTTTCTCTTTATATTTAATTGGCAGACTATGTCTTCTTTTCATTCCCTTTCCACATGTCAGAGCTCTTCAAGAAACTCAGACCTTGAATGGCTGACTTTTTTGGTAAAACTTCTTTTCTCTCTGATTCTGCTTGTCTCATGTTTGAATATTAAATACAGTATTTTATGTTAAGAGCTGAAATTATTCCAGTGTTATTAAAATGCTAATTAATCTGAAGGAAAATTTTGGTGAATATGGCTCTAAGGAAGCAAAAGAGTTTTATTATGAAAACAGATTTTTAATCTAAAGTTTACAAATTTAGCTAGTAATTTTATAATTTTTATAGCTAGTAACTTGAAAACAATCCTGACTAGGAGACTAATTTTCCACATTACAAGTACAATACTTTCCTGTGAAAGAGCAACCCTAATCATGAATAAGGTAAAATGAAAATAAGATCATTTATATTATCAGAAACAGTTTTCAGATACAGGTTGTGTTCAGATACAGCAGATGAGAAAGACAGAAACAAATTCCTTCTCATCATATTCTATTGCAGTCTAGAGATTCATCATATACAACTATAGTGGAAGAAACCCACACAAGTGTATCACTACAGAGGAAATTCCCGTGGGAACACTGCTTCCCTTAATACATACTAAAAGCCCATGAAACATCTGCCAAATGTATTTAGAACTTCTATTCATATACAGATATCTCAGTGTCATAACATTTAACTTTTGGATTACACAAACTAAGCTAAGTACTCTTCTGTTTGGTCCTTCTCTTAATTAGTTTTTTGGTGTCTGAAATACAGAACTACTATTGCAGAATGAGGACTGGCACTAATTAGATGCTGCGAGTGACAGAAGAACGATGGACTAGCCACATAAACTTGCTGGCCGCAGACCTTGCTTAACTCCATATTAAACAACTGCAATTCTACACGAGTATATGCAAGACAAGATTCAGGTACGACATACTGTCCACAGCACATGATGAAGATAAACACTGGTTCCCCTATGACATTATAATCATTAAAGAATCAATGGCAAATTAAACTGCACAAACCCAGAGGGGAAAGAAGCACTGCAGTAGATGCAGGGAAAGGGACTAATCAATTCTTTTCTTCCATTTTCCAAGTACAGTCCTATTTATCACTATGGCCACACAGTGAAGCATGCAGCTGAAGTAAAGACATTGAGACAAGACCAAAAATCAATGCTGGTTTTATCTTCATTTCTTCTCCCTTATTTTACAATTTGATTATTTTTCTTGTTTATCTCAGAAATTGTAACCAGCTTTGCAGAACCAAATTTTCACAGCACATTGAACAGAGGAAAAAAAAAAAAAAGGATGGTCAGGGCAATTGAGCTCCTGAATCATCAAAGCAAATGAGCTTTATGGAAGATTCCTTCCATAAGTTTGGTGATTTTGGGGGAATAGTGTACCAAAGATCATTAACCTGCAACACGAGACAGAATTTTGAATTATAGTACATGTAGAAAATAGGATGCAAAAGAATATTGAGGAGATAGGCAATGGGGACTGGCCAGACTGCTCTGGGGCCTGCTGACTTCACTGTATTATACTCCATGCTTGGCTTATGGCCATGTCACATACACCACGTGCACAAACTCCACTCGTTATGATACGCTGTATCACATGATGCTTATGTGCTGTCTACCCGCATTAGCACCAACTGAATTGTAACACGGGACGACCATGTGCTCAGTAGCTGTGTAAGAGCACAGGTTCCCCTTCCCTTCCCGCTCCTCGCCATGTTCTGGTGCTCAGTGGTGCCTGGATTCTCCCCACTGTTCTCCTCCTCCTCCTGCCAGGAAACTGGGGAGCTCTCGTGCAGAAGTGGAGGCAATAAATGCCTTAATTTGACCACTGTATGCTTTGTGTATGTGTGCCTGCTCCTGTTGGACACTTGGGCAACTGCATTGTCACTCCTCAATCCCCACAGTATACTCAAAGGCCAGTTTGGAGTTGACTGCCAAAAGCTAGTCCTGTAGAATCATAGAATCCTTAAGGTTGGATTGGAAAGAGAAAAAAAAATCTTCACTTTGAAACAATATATACTCCTTTCAAATACAGTTAGTCCTGAAAGCTTTTGATCAGCTGTTAGGTCTGTTGACATCAGATGGAACTCCCTAGATTTTTCCAACCTTTAACTGTAACATCCTAATGTCCATTAGTTGGACTCCGGACATCTGGTCATCTCTGTTTAGGCTGACACTTCTTCTGAACTTAGTCCTCCTGTGCATTATCATCTCTGAAGTTATTTATCATTCAAATGAAGAAGTATTTTAAACATCCTGTCTTTGTTAAGCTAAATTTATTTGGAGTTATAGGAGGATGAGAAGAAAGTACTGCCATACATTATATCTCAACTGTTTTCACTTACAGGCAAGAATAACAGAGGGCTGAGAAACCTGCAGTGGGAAAGAGAATCTGGACAGAAGTTTGGTTATCAAGTAAATCGTCTCCACCAAGATCAAGGCAGCTACAACAATATAAGCCCATTTAAAGCAGAGTAGCTATTAGTGCAGAACAACCATGGATCTGGACTGTGACTCCTTCTACTAGTGATAGTTTCAGGAGACAGACAGCTCAGGGAACTAACGTGTGGCACATTCACGGAGCTCAACTTATTTCATGTTCTACTACAACAAATCATTCTTTTTTATTATTTTAGAAGTGGATCCAAGGTAATTTCTTAAAAGCACACTGTCCATATGTCTGCATTTGTCCACTCCCAATGGAAGACTGAAGCAGAAACACAGACATCATCAGTTTTGGCATGACAGACTGCAGTGAATGATTTATGATGTAGCCTAAATCCCAAACACCCTCTCATACACTGCCTACACATGAAAGTTTAGTGTGAAGAGCCAAACTTGTGACAGAAGGAATAGCATTTTTTCCACCAGTCTCAGGCTCACAATCTCTCTACCAGAAGCTCTGCTAATCTTTAACATTTCTTTCTTCTAGTCTGGCTAAAAAAGCTGAGGCCGATTTTGAATAAGGGACAACCTTATCACAGATGTTTTCCTCAGGGAGGTGTGTATAAATGAGAGAACAAGCAGCAGAACATGATTCCTGAATATGGAAGCAATGTATTTATAAGACAACAAATATATAATGCAAGGTACAAAGACTGAACTGGAGTGACAAGAAGCATAAAGAGAAAGCTAAGAAAAATCCTATCAGCCATAAAATAGTGATTTCTAGCAGTTCCGTAAATTATGGGGACTTGAAAAACCTGGCAGTGTTCTGCACAGCCCTAGGCTCAGAACTTTACCACTGTCTGACACTCAGACTGCTGCTCTCGCAAGGACTCAGATTTGACTATCAAGTGCCCATCATTCTTTGCCTTTTCTCATATATGCTCCAACTTCACTGTTTGAGAATCACAGCATCATAATCTGGAATTCAGACACTCTTTAAGCAAATGCAAGATTAAATTCTGACGTATAAAATAAGAGAAAGCAACTTGTTTTATAAAACCAGTCGCCAGATCCTCGAAAATTTTAGTGTGAAATGACAAGGTAAGCTATCAGCATCAAAGACTCCTGGAGTAGCTGACTAGCTGCAGTTAGCATGCCAGACATGCCTATTAGCATGAAAAAAAGAAAGGTACGGACACCAGAAGAATTCCCTGTCCTGTGGACAGTCTTGATACATGCTTGAAAATAAACAGTTAAGGAAGCTTACGATGATTTAAAATTGTCATTCCCCATCTTTTTGTTCAGATGCTATAAGTAGTATATACTGTCAAGATTTTCAAAGTGATATTTGGAAAGCAGGCTAGGTACTACATCTCTTACGAAATTCCCAATTTTAAACATCACGTTTTCATTTTTTTTTTCCTACTAAATATTCATTGTTTTCTGAACACCAGGATCCTTTACCTCTTTTGAATTTATGGGTTCAAAAAGTCAGACAAAAATACCATTAGTAATGCCCTGTTGTATTTTTAATATATCAGTAGTCATATCTTTTCTTTCTCTCGTCTTTGGGAAATGAAAAATTAGATAAAATTGTTTATATATTTTTATTCAATTAATAACAACCTTTAGTTGGAAACATGCACTTTAAAAATTATTCCTAAGTAATATTGACAATGCTCAA
>JAUBNY010001204.1:1466943-1492218 GCA_032275445.1 Crypturellus soui
AGAGTGTTTGTAACCAAAATGCATTTTCCTCATGTCCCATGGTAGAAGTAGTAAACATGAGCATGAAACAATTTTCTAAGCGAGTGTCAGTGTCGCTCCCAAGAACTCAGATATTCCACATTTACTCTATATTCTATCAGAATGAATACTACCATATATACTGCCAGTAACAACTAGCTCATTTCCACTGGGCCCCAAACATTCACTGGAAACCTGTGGGAGCAGTAGAGGTTTTCCTGTTCATTTCTTGGACATGTATTTCTGCTTATCTTCCAAAAGCCAGATTTAAAATTGAGACAGTTCAGGCCTCATAATCCAGATCGTATGTTACAGAAGAGGCAGAGGAGTTAAAACCAGAGGAATGTTTTAGGTTATATCTCTACACAAGTCAAAACAATATATTTCAATGCATTTATCTTTTTGCCTGCAAAGAGATGCTATACTAACAAATCTATGATAATGCAATAATGTTCTGACTAAAATGGCCAATTGATTGCTTGCATATTTAAAAGTCTGATAGACAAGAGCAGAAACAACTGAATTTGATTTAAGTAGATTGAAAAAAAGGAATCCTGCATTCCGTGTTTCTCTAGCTTTGTTTAGAATTGCCTGATGGAGTTCGCACAACACAGCATTGAAGTATTCTTTGGCTTAGTACTTGCTACACAGTATTCGCCCACAGTCATCTATTCCCATTCATATACATCCACATTTGTAACTACTTAACCACCACTCAGTTTTGCCAAAGAAGGGAGACATTTCTTTGTTCCACATAATGTAGGGGCCTAGAGTGACCTGGCAACCACCCACAAAGGGAACCAGTCTCTTGAACGAGGCTCAGTGATACAACCTGAACCACAAAGGCAAGAGCAGATAGTTGGAGTGTACAAAATACATGAGATCTGTAATGTAAACTACAGTAACAGTCTAAGGCAACTGACACATGCTGTCTCATCTTACAATTTCTATTTGTTTTCTAAAATATTTCCCCAATGCTTAGCCCACCTTTGAAGAGTATTTTTCTACACATTCTAAATTGAGGAGGAAACAAGGAAGACTTTGGAAGTTTTAACATGAGCGTTGTGGCGACAAAAAAAAAGGACATGCCACAAAAGGATTTTAAATGAGTTTATATGAATTGGGGCAAAATTCAAGTCACAAAGGTACCCTTTTATGTACTGGAAGCCAGTTCAATTTCCTGAAAGATCAAGGACTTGCAGAGATGTCTTGCAGGCCCAGCAAGAGCTCTGAAGTGTTGAGAACAGAAGTGGGAGATTGAATCCAGCCCCTAAAGAATTAAGTAAACCAAGACTGAAGTTTCCAAGTGCTTTTGCTTCTTTTTTTTTTAATGGTAAGAAGCTACAGCATTTTCCTTTCAAATGACTCCTGGAAAACATGAAAATAATTTCTCTGTAAGACAATTAATTTCCATTTATGGTTGGCACTGACAACAAGGAATTATTTGCAAATAGTAAATATTTTTTTCCTTCCCTCACCAAGTCCATATACCTTTCCTTTTTTCCTCTACAAGGAGGTGGAATGGTTAACCTTTACTGAGTAGGATAATTGTCTGGTGCTGATCTAGAGATTTTTTAGAAGATCCAGTGACTAGTCACACAGTAAGCAAAGCAACACTTTGGAAGTGCAACTCCAAAGGTAACACTGAAAATGATTTCTCACTTACTTATACAGTTATATTTTAATGCTACATATTTCACTTAAAAGGACAAGAAATACAAGAAGATTCTAACTGGAAATCATTGAATACTTCATATTGTGTAAGGTACATGACTAGACACTACCAGGGGAATGTTCCAAGGCACACCTTGAATCACAACTGGTCCCCACATTTAAGATCATGTGTAGGAAAAAATATGTTTGTCCCATGCCTGTGTAACAGTTCCCTCATTTTTATTTGTTTGTTCAAAGTTGACTGCACTTAGGGAAAACACTGCAAGACAGCTGAATCGGTGCCAAGACAGCTATGGGCCAGAAGTTCCTGTCTGCCACCACCTGTGTGCAATACTTCAGATGTCGTGGCGATGCCCAAAGGCTCCAGCACAGGCACAGGGCATTTCCTCTGCCAGGGAACACTGCCATTCCCCAGAGGCTGCTGCATGTGTGGCACCATGCAGAGCACAGAAGGAAAATAAGATTCGAAGAAAGATATGGAAGATAGCTTCCATATTGATAGTGAAGATATGGATTTCACTGGTCCCACAGTAACACTTGCCCATCCGCACCTCAAGTCCTGCAGACACTCTTCACATCTTTGTTGAAGTCTGATAGAGATAGTACATTTCTTCTCCCACCCCACCCTGGTTTTATTACATGGTTATGGCATATTTTGGTAAAATGGGTAGACGTAGGGTTAACATAATACCACTTATCAAGAAAAAAAAATCTTTCCTATTGAATTTTGAAAACTTGTCTCAGAATTAAGCCCAAATCTTTAATTTAGTATTCCCGAAATAGAATAAAATTATCAATGGTGTGAAATCTGAAGTAAGTCCTGCTTTCAGTGGGAGTTTGGACTATCTGCCAAATATCTAAGTTCAAATATACTTCATCGTTCAGGTTTACATTTCAGTTACAAAGACATAAGAAAACAATCTCCTTTTTCCCAGAGTTTCACATCATTAATCCTGATTTTCTGCCTGTCATCTAACACAAACACACACTTAAAAGTATGCATGTATAGCTTTTATACACATGTATCTTTTATATATACATATACATATATTAAAAATATATATATATATTTGCTGGTTTTCATATATTTTGGGTTCTGGTGGTCAAGAAACAAAACAAAATATCTATATATTCATATTATACATATATATATTCGGTGCCTTAAGTAAAGATAATTGCTTTTCTCAATTGCCATACCACACTTCAGTATTAGCATACCCAATTCTGTGGAAGTCATTTATGCCACTTCATATTGCTGTATCTGAACCTGCCTAAAGAGGCGGCACTGTACATTTAGTTCTCAAGAACCTATTATATAAACTCCAGCATTTTAATAGGAGAAAGTTTAGTTGGAATTTGAAATAGCATACAATTAAATTTGAAAAGGCAAAGGGAAATTTGTTGAAATGCTTTTAGGAAATGCAGTTATCTTATTTTGAACTTCTTTATTTTGATTTTAACTTCATTTAAATACGTAGTGGTAACTTTGTGCTCTAGAGCTAGGTTTATATCTCATCAGTATATAAAGTTGATATTACTTGATTCGTGGGAAAATGGTTAGAGAGGGTATAGAGATTGTCACTTTTGCTCCTGAAATCTTATGAATACTAGTAAATTGAAAGCTGAACATCTTAAGTAAAAGGAATAGCCTCAAAAAAAAAAAAAGTCCAAGACGCTCAAATACAGTTGTCAGATTAACTGCAGTTTCATCACTTGTCATACTTCAAACAAAACCTGTCAAACAGAAATTAGTTATTTTTACTGCAACATCAGTGACAACTTGCTTTACAGTACTTCTCTCTTGTCATGTTGTCAGTAGGTCACACACATCTAGGGATGTCCTCGCATCCATTTAGAGTAACTGTATGTAATACTCTTTTATTATATCTGTGTTTTAGGCCTTCACGTTATCTTCCAGCCTCCTCTTGTTTCTCTTTTTGATGACGCCCAAATACCGGATCATGGACTGAATACAAATATAGAGAATTTGCTCATAGAGAATCTCCCTCTTTATAAGTCTGCATATGCATAGCTCCTCTGCTAGCTCTGCTTTCATTTCCATATCCATGCTCCCAATAGTAACTTCAACACTTCAGCACTATAGAGCTTTCCCTTAAAGGCAAGCAATCCTGATTGATTGATTGTTTTATGGTTTTCCTCACCTCTCAATCTCAAGCCACTCACAATGGGCTCATTGCTTCCTTCCATCACCTTAGCTTCAATGCCTGAGGCAATGTACCCATATCAGAGCTTTAGATCTGATTTTCAAGGAGCAAAGGAGCTAATTAAATCAACTAGAAAAAGAGTTTAATCAATAGCAAGCTATAAACTCCTGTCTTTGTTTTATCTGTAAGTACGTAAATTACAAAAGAAAAGTTCAATGCATGAAAAGAGGCTGAGAGAAGTAATAACTCTACATTATCCGTTGACTTTGGTAAGCTAAGTCTGAAACCCTTAAAAAGAGTTGACTTCTAACCTGGAGTTGAATTTTAACCTGGAAGTGCAATATTTATTTTAATTTAGGTAGGTGAAAATTACATTACTCTTTTACCAGTTGCAGCTTTTCTTTTCAACTAGTAATTTCTATTCCTTTATAAATCTTTCCTTCCACATTTCAAGGTACAAAATTCAACTGTCAGTATATACACTAGATAGTAGTTTTAACTGCATATTGCAATCTCTGCTTTTGCCCATTCAATTTTGAATACCACATAATAGATACACATTCTTCTCAAATACGTCTTTATTATTCACTGTTTTCACTGCAATTCTAAATACCGTGTATGCCTTCTTATCTCAATGTGCTCCACAACATATGGCTTTTTTGTACCTTTGAAAAGGGTTTTGCCAATCCAAACGGCTCTGATAACTAGAAGTACCACTTCCATTTCCCTTTAGCACGAAAGTTGTCAGTTTTTTCACTTCTGTTGACATTGTTCTTGCTATCTAAGCATTTTTAAGCACACACTGCATTACTGTTTTGCATAGTGTTATCTCTGCAGGCTTCCATCTTAGACTAGAAAAGACTGAACTGGTAACCACATATTACAATGTCACATCTTTAAGCACATACATGTTCAACGCTATCTGCCATATTGCACCTTGGACAGTTATGTTTGGCCTTAAGATGTTTATTAAATATAACATTTTTTTAAATGCCTATTTGCTTATGAATATGTATCAAGATTGCATCCATACAATATTTAATTTCTAGTCCATCCTGCATACTACTGGACCTACATTGGTAAGTCCTGGACCTACTTTGGTCATTCTAATTTGATTGCAATGTATTAGATACACCTACTTCTCAAACTTTCCTTTATTTATCTAACTTGCCTTCATTTATCTGCACGCTTGATACCTTCATAATGTAAAATAAAATGACAAGATTCCATTTTCTGCAACTACACAGAGCATTCATTAAAAAAAACCTTTTATGCTGTATTTATAGCTGGCTTTCCATCACCTTTGTGGAATCTCTTTATTTGTTCAAGCAGCATTCACTCCAGTTTCTTATGCAGTTACGTAGTTAGTTCTGGGTTTTGTCCTTAGAGAAAAATGTTTATGGAAACTGTCTTCTACTCCTTCATTACACACTACATGCATCCCGCTAACAATTAAAGCCTGGAGGCACCAATAAATTATAAGCAAGCAACTCCTATATACCTACATGGAAAAATTAACATATAAATTCAGATTACAACCTGCAATTATTTGGTCTTTTGATCCCAATGCATTACCAGGAAGGACCTACCAAAATGCATTTATAAGAAAAGTTCAGTAAGTAAGTTTTAAAGCCAAAGGAAAAGAAAAAGAAAAGTCTCTGAGAAACAGAATAGAAGCTTTAAGAAGCTTCTTAGCTGAAGCTGAGCCTGAACAACAGAAAACAGAGATTTCATCCTGGCAGAAGGACAGTCTAAGTTCAAGGACACTATACATCAATAAATCTGCCACAAAGCAATGGTGAATAAACTCCTACTAATAAAAATGGCACAATTTTATTTGCTTTTCTAGTCCCGTAACATTGTTAACAAACTGATATATCTTAAAGACTCAACAAATTTCTGCAGGATTCTACTGAACTCACCCAGAGGAAATGGATGTTGAAGAATTTATGAAAATCACATACAAATGTACTAACAAATGAAATAAAACATAAAACATATAAAACATATAAAAATATATAAACATATAAAAACATATAAAACATAAAACATTGTGGTAAATTTGTGGTATATTTATACACCAGAATTGCAGAAAAATACAGACAAAAGTAACAGCTAGCAAACACTAAATTCTTGACTTAATCTGCAAAGCAATAAAGAGTGGATGGGAGCAACATGGCTGGAGGGAAGAAACACAAATATAAATAAGCCATCATAAAGGAAGAATTGAACAGGTATTGAGAATTTAAGAGTCACAAATCAAAACTGATTTTTCATGTCTTCTTTTTTAACATAATGAACAGGTGGAGTGGAAAGGTTAAGAGGGGAAATGAAATTCACAGCAATTGCACTTAACAAATCTAGTATGCCAAATTCCATGGATATGCACGGTAAATAGGAGTCAGCAATGAAAAGCAGCATAGTAGTAATACTGTAACCTGAATTTCTAAATATAAAACACTCAAAATTTTTCACAAATTCAAAAAAGACCCATTTTGTAGTCTCTTATTTTTACAGATTTTTTAAAATATGTAAAATAGTTTTAAAATACCATACAACTAGCCTGTAACAGCAACTACACATATAAAAATATACATATTTGACTCGGCAGAGGTTTAAGTTTGAATGATACAGATCACTCATGTTCTTCACTCACTTAGGAGATTAATAATAAGCACTTTCCCCTACAAGTGAGGGTGTCTTCTCATAAAATGTTTCATGTTTAACTTAATTATAAGTGGTTTGAATATTTCTGCAAGCAAGTAGTTAAATAACTCTCTCCATTGTTTGAAACATAACTCAAAAGCATTTTTTTGAGTGCAGTAATGCACTTTGATAAATGGAATTCATAACTGATACTCACTTTTTTTTGGGGAATGAAGAAAACTTTTATTCTCTTACAATGTCTTACAAAGCAGTGGCAGGTCTAAGCTATCCTTTGTAGTCGCACAGCTTATCACACATAACTGGATATATTTCATTTACATACATTCGGGGAACAGTTAAGCATTAGAATACAGCCCCTCAACTAATGTTTAGGGACTAATAGGGACTATTTTAATCTCTCAAACTATTGCTCTCCTTACACATGTAGAAAACAAGTTACTCTATTCCTTAACTCCATATGAGTGTCCAATTCAATTTTGGAGGGAAAAAAAAAAGTAAAGTAATCATAAAAAAGAAAACCTTATATATTTAAATTCTCTTGTTGATACTACAATAGCAATCTTATTACCATAATAATATGTATATGAATATAAATAAATGCTTCACTTCATCTGTGTCAGCATTTGCAGAAAACAATATGACAGAGAGCAGGACTCCAGAGATTCATTTGACATTACTGAACAACCTCTTACCCTAGGATATGCCTTTAGCTGTCCTGCTGCAGACAGATTACACAAAGAAAGATCTAATACTGGCTTTGGAAATCTCTGAGACTGATTTGTGCAACACCAAGAATTCACTCATGGGAATGCAAATAATGCCATATTAAAAAATAAACAAAATAAAACAAAACAAAAACATGATTCTGTTATCCTAAATCCTAAATATTGATAGTTTCTTAAGAACATTACCCTGAAAGGGCCATGATGCCATGATGAGTATGAGAATACTTTTGCCTTCGGAAGACATAAAATCTAACAACAGTGAAATGTGCCTTAAAATATAAGAGATTGCTATTAAGTACTAGATGGAATTCATGGAACTCACTTCAAAAAAAGTAGTAATAACCCACATGTGTCAAGACTGCCAAGCTAATTTTTAAGTAATCATTGTTAATAAAAGTGCACTGCATATTAGAGACTCAGTTTAAACTTGAGGTAATTATGAGGATCCTGATGCAAAAGGATTTTCAGTATTCCAGTTGGGGAATATTCTACAATGGCAGAGGAAAGAGTGCTTCAAAGGAGCTAGTTACTATTTAAAATTCAAAAACAACATCAATAACAAAAGAGCACCACCCTTTGATTCTGAAAGAAGTTCAACCTAAAATTATGAGAACACAACGCAGAGTTTGCAGTGGTCTAGTGTTGCATATTGGGAATTCTGAAGCTGTCCGAGAGCTCCTTTTGAAATAGAAAGTTTTTACTGAATGGGAAGTGCAGTAAAAGAATTGGTAAAGTAATCCTTGTATTATGCCACCAAATATTATTATATGCGAATAATTTTACAGTGTACCTATATACATTTCAGATGCACTCTAAGCTGCAGCATATTGTATTTTGAAAATATCACAAAGTGTGGGGTGGGGGAAGTAGAAAATTTTAACAGCTGTAGAAACACTCTGGATGTGGCATTTGGGAGGGAGTAGAAAATAATACAAAGTACCTCACTGATGGTTGAGAACACATACTAATACAAAGTCCTGGCTAATAAGCAAAGTTGATTAGAGAATAGAAAGCAGTTTGCTTTGATATAGGTCCCGGACTTTTGATGCTCATTCAAAACAAATCATCCTGACTTGTTTAGGATATAGGAAAATAAGATGCAAGTTCTTGTACCTTCCACATCCCAGCCCCAATGTGTTCAGCTGTGAGATACTATAAATTCTTCATCACAATTCCATCTCTCCATACCTTCAGGAAACACTAATTTCAATAAAAGGGTGTGTTTACTGCAGAAGTACTTTTGTCAAAACAGATTGCTCTCCTAAAAGTATTAATTAATTGAATTTGTACTCACACATTTTTTAAAAGACTATTTTCTCACTACCAAAAAAATAAAAGGTTTTAGTACTTAAATCTGGGAAAAGTAAATGCCATTCCAATGGCATGATCTTTTCAGATAAGGACTTAGAGCTTGAAACTACATCCCCATTTCTAATCCCTTTTTGAGTACATATCTGACCTTAATATATGTGTTCATAACCAATGAAGAAATATGCGTATCTTCAGATACATGACAAGGTTAAGTATCTATTTTAGGAAGAAGTCACCTTCTGGACATGCTCCCCACTGACTATCAGATCAAGCTGTTGGAATTTAGAAGCCTAACCTTAAATGACCAACATAAGATGGCAGAATCCTTCTGACTGTAGACAATTGGTTAACATTTTTATATGATTAAGATCTGGAAAGAAATAAAACCATTCTCCTTGACACTTCTAGGAAGCCATTTCTGCTGCACAGCCTGCAAGGGAGACCACTGGAAAACTACTAAAGCAAACTATTTTCTCCTCCCTTCTCTTCCTATCATCTAAGGCTTGCTCACTCCCAGTCCTTCCCTTATTGTCACTTATCTGTAACTTCACTCTCCATCTGTACTGCCTTATGCTGAGTGACAAGGTCATATCAAAATCCTATCCATAAATTTAAAAAAAAGTAATATAGCATCTTAGGCAAAAAAAGCTCTTATTAAATAGTGATGTAAAGAAAAAAATCCTACCAAAATGAAACCTTAGCCACTCTCATGAATGCAGTTACATGCAATTTCCCTTTTTTTCTTTTCCAAGCTCTTGATTCTCACACAGCCTGACGCTGTATGGTTTTAGTTTGTTTTGCTGCATTCAAGTCACATCTATTCCCTTCAAATATTATACGTTTTCATAAAAAGGAATATAAAGCTATTATGTCTTTTTATGAGAGCCAAGTCTAGATATGCACATGCACTAAATAAATAAATAAATAAAGTGGCTGAAGTAAACTATTCCATGAAAAGGTTTTTCTTTCTCTGACTCGTGTTATTGTCTCACTTACCAGGCATCCTAAACTACTCTACAAACTGTTGGCAAAAATTGTGTTAATGCTAAGACCTCTAATGTCTTTAAAATTGCTGAGCCAATATGCTTTGCTCAGGATAATACTTCTCATGGGTGATGAGGCAAAGAACAGCTTAATCTGCACGTGTCCAGATAAGTAAAATTCATTTCACCCCTTCCAAATCAAAACTTTTGGTGCAGAAGATCACCAAATGCTTTAGGCCAAATCCTGAACTACGGACCTGATCCTCCAGATCTTCCTTGGCAACACTAAGTAAATGGACAATATTCTGAATATAAGCCAACAAATAAGGCTTTGCTTGACCGTTGCTGAGGGTGATTTGTCTGAACAGGGAGTATTATCCTGAAATTTACTGTTGCAGTAGAGTTTTGAAATTGGAACGTATATTAAAGTGCTAGTTATTATTCTGGTATCTAGGAAGAATTGTGTCTGTATTGACAGAACCTCAGTTCAGACAACTATTTAATCTCATGGTCAAAAGCTCCTTCTACTCAGGAAACTTCTTTGCCTCAAATTAAAACCGCAAACTCTTTGTATTCAAAATTAGCTCCAATATTGTAATGAGCAACAAAGGAGGATGCCACCAAATACTCAAATGGCAAGTTCAATTGAACAGTTTAGATACCTATAGAAATTAATGCTAATACTTCAAATTACATTGGCCCGTATAATCAGAAGCTATATAACTGCTAAAATAGGAGAGGTGAAAATGCTATAGATAAAATATTTGTTGCTGCATATAAAACAGCTATCATGAGTCAGCTCAGAGCTCCTCCAGCTTGCTACTCTTCTAAGGATATCAGACGAAGAGACAAGAGCAGTGCAAGTAACTCAGAGTTGCTTCTCCACTATGTCTTCTCAGCTTCCAGTAGGGTTTAGTTTAAAAGTTCTCTGAGCTGGAGATCATCCTTGCATCTTTGTTTTTAATATAGATTTTTCCTGTCATTAATTTATTTGGTTGATATTTTAACCCATTTTGGCCATTACTGCCATTCTTTTTGATCTATATGCTACAGGATGCAATTCCTTTGCATTTTGTCAGTACAGATTTTGGAGTGCACACAGTTCTTGGAAGAAGTGTCAGCAAACAAAAATATCAGAATCATATGAATCAAATGTACTTCGTTATTTTGGTGCTACTTAGAAAGAGAAAAACCCCTAGTTACCCTCTCCTGATGCCTGCGCGTTCCCTATGCGCGGCGCGGTGAGATGTTGGCAGCTCAGCGCAGGAAGCAGGCTGTGCTGCTGAGGGAACGGGACGAATTAGAATGCTGCTCGTGACTTCTTGTAAAGCTTCAAGGGGAGCGCGAGTGTTTACATTTTGGATCTTTTCAAATGCTTTGTTCATCCCCTTCTAACACAGGAAGAATCTCTATTCCCCTAGCAGGTGGATGTAAAGGATGGAACGGGCAGTTTTTGCTAATCACCTCCCTGCTGCTTTCCATGTAAAGAAAAGGCTGAAACATTTTACATGGCTGCCATCTTTACATCTACAAATTTTACATCTACAAATGGAGATAAAGCAGGTGCTTTTGCTCCACTCATTCCACAGCTGCAAACCAGGAAACAAGAAAGCACTGATATTGATTACAGTATGTTGTTTTTCCCATGGAAAACACTTCTTCCAAGAACTGTCTGCACTCCAGACAGATGAAATAGTCTGAAAATTTTTAAAAAGTATGATGCAAGCTTAAATCTCTGTTGCCTTTCAATATTTTTTCTGAACTGCAGTTAGCCACAAAAAAAAGTTAAAAAAAAAAAACAAAATGAGAGCAAAACTGGACAGGAGAAATATTTTTCCCTGCATCAAATAATTAAGCCTAATGTCAAGAAATGAAAGAGTATAAAAAAGAAATTAAAAATTGTTTTTTTTCTATAGCATAATTTTCACTTTTTGTTTTGTGACATGATTTTAATATCAACATCAACAGGACAACTGGATGTATCCACATCCAGGACAACTAATACAAAAATAAACCAAAACAACAACAAAAAATGCAAACAAACAATACACACAAATCAATACCACAAAGCATCAGCTTGGGGAGTTTGGTAACTCTAAAATGGCAAAAGATGTTGTTAAAGTGCTAGTGCCCATATAATTGAGACTAACCCAAATTTGGAAAGAAATTAAAAAACAAAACACAAAGCTACTTTCAAGGATAATGCCTAAATCAAGTCCCTCTTTTTTTTTTTTTAATTGAAAACAGTCCTTTAAATTAGTCTGAAACACACTATGACATGTTCTGATTTCAAAGTTTTCAGAAATGTGGTAAGCAAGAAATTGTGAATGACATTTGAAGCCTGAAAAATTTAGCTTAGAGAACAAAAATGAGCAACAAGCTAGATCACACTGTAAGATTTGCTTCACAGAAGTTAGTTTCTTTACTAAGAATATCAATGTAACTTTAGCATAACCAGACAGACCTCCTAATTAAGATTTTCAGTGAATTGTATCTTTTGCTCATTCAAGAAAATACATCTTTGTATGGACATCAGACACATTTCAAAGATGGTGGAAATAGGCAGGATTCCACTCATATCACAGGAATTTTCAGAAATCATTGGTCTAATTTCGTTCCAAAAGCCTTTGGTATGCAAGGTACCATACAGAGATATCTCCCATGAAGAATCCTCAAATCCCACAGCTGTGATGCAGGATAGCAACTCTGGGATATACCTTCCACTACACCATAAAGTAATATTGTGTCAGGCTTCCAATCGGCGTGAAAGAGCGTTTTATCAAAAGGCACACCTTTGACAACGCGCAAGCATATTCATGAGGGCTTAGCCATGATCACGGGACTAACGCATACACAATAGCAGAGCTTCCATCATCATTTCTGTGTGTGCCGTGCTGCCCCGTGCATCCCTGCTGGAGATTTTCCGCAGCGCCTAATAGCTCCCAGTAGGCTTCAGCGGAGCAGAGCCCCGCACAGCTTGCGAGCCGACGTTGCTATGGAGCACCACCACCATCACCGCATAAAGGTGCAGAGCAGGGCACTACAGCTGACACGCAGTCGCGGAAGGCATTAGGCGTCTTTACTGAGCTGTCACTTATAGCCCTGTGGGAGATCAGAAGCAAGTCACGGGTCCAGCAAAATAATATAGTGCATTAGCAAGAGCTGTGACAGAAAACTGAAGGAGTTGCATAGAATTAGTTATACCACATATGGTTGCACTTGGCAAAGAAAGACTGAACTAATATTAAATGTACTAAAGCACAGTACTCTGCACTTGTGTTTCAGAAACTTCAAGGCATTGCTAGACTTATAATTTGACAAGGAACTATTACATCTAAAAAAATCTAAATATTATGGCTACTAACTTTTGAGTTTACTTATCTATGTTGATGTTGAGCCTAATTCTCTTTTCAGGTTTACACATCAATCTTGTTTGCTGCACCAGGAGTTATGAACACTTATCCCAGCAGCAGCGCTTATGCCTTATAAGAGTATATAGCAGGCTAAGTAGCAGTCTTCATTATTTTATACTGTGATACTCACTTTTATAAGCTTAGTTAGATGCAATAAATTAGATATAATCCCTCAAGTATCCCTGGTGCTGTCAGCATCCCGAGTTCTTGGAGTCACTCATTATAAAATAAGCCTATTCATGCATATTTCTAACAGCAGGTTTACATGAGTAAACACAAGATTTCATTCTTTCTCCTCCAGGCTTTTCAAAGAAACACTCTGTGTCAACAGGCAGGTGGCCATAAAGTATCTGTCAGTTGCTGTTTGATATGCAAGCAAAGTCTGCCCTTGTCTTAAAGTATAATTTACCAGCTTAGCACAACTCTATTCAGTAAAGCATTCACGCTCTCTTTGCCTAAGTTGGCAACTCTGTTACTACATGAAATGCTCCATTGGGATATGGGTTAATATACATAAACATACATAACATACACACACATAAACATACACAAAACAAATATTCGTAAAATATTCTGTGAATTACTAGTTAAAATGGCTTAAGGTCAAAGAATAAGCATCTTCTGAGACATAACTACCGCTCAGTACAGATTGCCTTTCCTTTACATAATGAGATCCAGAGTTTTATAAGGTAAAAATATTTATAAGGTTTTATAATTTTCAGCTGACCAGTGATAATTTGCTACAGTGGGTAATATATGCCTTCAGATATACTGTTTCCAATGAAGATAATGACAATTCAGTAATGATTATCATTACAGATCACAATTCAGTATAATATTATTCTGGTATTTTATTTTGGTATTTTTTTAATGTTTCAATGCTGGATTAGCACCTTTCTCACTGTGCATGCATCTATTGGAAACAATAGCCCCTATTTCCTAGAACTTTCAAGAACTGTTTTTATGCTTTGCTATCGTTTTTGATTTTTCATGTTTGTTATCATTATCATTTGATATTATTTTGCATTATCATCCCAGAGTGTACATTTGAAGAGTTGTTTTGCATTTCCTATTTGCTACAGTTTTTGCCTAAAATCAATGAGTTGAGTGGTTTATTTTAAATCTTTGTAAAGTAGAAGATTTGTCTTTACAATAAATTGCCTCCATTTACTGGACCAGCTGGATAAAGCTTTGTAGATCTATGGAAAGGTACTCTAGGATCTCTAGGAAAAAATGTAGCCCAGGCTACATCTCTGCTATCTCAATCAAACTTTGTGGAGTTAAAGAGTATAATAGGTTAAATTAGACTGCTTTAAAGATTAAATTAGACTGCTTTAAAGCTGTAATTAGTTTAATTTGGCCTTCAACTAAATTACTCTAAGAACGAATATATGTGAAAGTTCTAAAGAGCAGTGCTAAGTAAACAAATTGATGTAAATAATTTATTCCCATGTTGTAAATCAGTAAAGTTTGCTTCTGTTGTAGACTGTGGTGGAATTTTTAATGGTTCCAGAAGTTAAAATATATATATAAAGCTCTTCCTTTCTCCAAATGAACACACAGTCCCCTTTGAACCTACTGAAAAGGCACAGGCATTACTTCACACCTAGAGAGAAGTGGATACTAAAAGACACTTTTTTTTTTTGCCTTTTGGCCAAACCTGTATTGCCCTTTGAGTGATTTTATTCTCCTCCATGAAAACACCTGCTAATTGAAATGCTACACATGTAGTTTATGGAGTATTTTTTATCAATCAATAATAAATAAATAAAATACTAAATGTAGGGATGCTACACCCACTCTATTAATAGAGTTTGAACAAAGGAAATAACGCCACAGCATTAATGTAGTGAGCAAGAATACTATCTCCTTAAGGAATTTTTGATAATTCAAAATTATTGCCCTATGAATATCCTATACTGCTCTGTCTTTGAAGGGCTTTTCTTAATGCTGTACAGCTTTGGGCTGAAGCAATAGCATGGGAGCATAGATATAGGAGAATTTTAACCTTAGACCTTGAAATAAATGTCAGTATAGACAGAAAGAACAACGGTTACATGGCTGTGAACTTTGTCTTAAGCATTTTCTTTGGTTAACCAAACACTTTAGATCAAATATATATTATTTTTCTTTTTAATGGCTATATAGATTTATTTTTTGATTTTCCCAAATAAAACCAATGCTGCTGGGGAGGAGAAAAGAAAAAGAAAAAGAAAAAAAAAAAAACAGATGTCCATTAGCATAACTGCTCAAAAATAACATTAATTCCTTATTACTTATAACATATTCATCCAAATGTTTCATTAAATTTTTAATGTAATATTAATGAGAAAAATAACTAAAATTTTCTGGACCCAGCAACCACAAACTGCCAGTTAATCATTAAATCCCAGTTCTCCTTTCACTTAGCTTTATCTGCACAGATTCCTCACAAATTCTTATTCACAGATCACAAAAGAACAATTTGGGTTTCTTCAAGAATTAATTAGACATTTGAATGAAAGACACTAGAACAACTGCTCCTCCTGCGAGTTCATAAAGCTGTTTAATTTGCTCTTGTATTTTCATTCAGAGAAGCTGGCAACATCACAATACAACACAGTATGCACAGATAGTAAGCCAAATTTCTTACTTAATTGTTCACTTTCATTTACTGTGCTCATTTAAAAGATGCAAGCACTAACACCTTTTAACCTCACCAATGACACAGCTGGGGCACTCTTCACACATAATACAGAGTGACTTAGAATAATGCACCCCTTGTCAGTCTGTAAAGAGTATTCAGGTTTAGATTTAAGGTCTCTACTTGCATTAGCAAAAGGATGAAAACCTCTCTCTTGTATAATTAAGCTTTTATTATGTTTATATCTTCACAGCTAATTGCCCAAAGAAAGGAAAAGAAATACTGAACAGGAAGTATTGAAACCTATGTTAAATGCTGCAGAATAATAAGACTGTGTATTTACCGATTTCTTTTCTTTTTATTAACATTTCAGCTTCTTCACTGATGAGCTAAATAGCTAATGGAATGATGCTCTTTGGCCAGCACTCTCTCTGTAAAGGTTCTTTTGAGCAGAAATAATACACAGACCTCTGTAATAGATGCAAAACAGATCAGATTTCTGTATTCAGCAGAGGTATTCCACAAGAAACTTGGCTTGGCTACAGAAATAATTCTAGTGCAAAGTCAGGGTGTGCCCTATGGAGAGCTATTTGAGGGTGGAGACGATTATAACCCTCATTCCAAACAGCAACCCTGGTTTACCAGAGCCGAGCAGCTGTTTTATATGGCTACAACATTTTTTCCTACCTCTCCAACCTTGGAGCTGGAAAGTGCTCGTTCATCCTTTTCACCTTAAACATTAAAGCCCTTTAAGATTTTCAAATTCACTATTCGCAGAGAAAAATCCAGACACTCACTATAATACGTGATGCAAATATTGGCTTGCTATCATACCAGCACTAATGTCCATCTGTTAGCATGGCACTTAGCCCACACACAAGGTGGGATGCCAGTTTCAATAGGGCATAGGTGCCAATTAAATACAAATTTAGAGTGATAGCCTGCAGAAGGCAGAAAATAACATACTCTTCGAAGGGGCATTTCTAATGGTAAATACTGCCAAATGTTTTATTGTAAGGGATTGCTTATGTTTATGATAGTGGACATTATGAGTCAAATCTAAACTCCACAAAACTCAAATCTTCCTTCCAAATAATGCAGAAGAGTGAGTGTGTGTGTTTGTGTTTACATGGATATATATAAAAAAAGAATGTGTCAAATCCTGTTCTTAACAACCTGAATGGCAAGACTATTGAATTCATCAGGAGAAGGGTTTCAAGAATGTGCCTTTTTCCAATCAATGTACATGACAGCGAAAACTCCTGTGCACTGAAAGTACTGATTATGTTTGATTGACAAGGTAAAAAAACACTGCAATGTTTGTCCTTAAGAGAAAAAAAAAGAAAAAAAAAGAAGAAAGAAATAAAAAAGAAAGCTTTGACTAGTCACAATTCTGTATCCTTCCTCCTCAACAGGAAACAGGTTCTGATTAAATAATATTAATTTCAGCTATACTTCAGCTTCCTCCTAGTTATTTTTTCCCTTAAAGAAATGTATTACTATAAGAAAAAAAAAATTACTCTTCCAAGAAAAGGGCATTCAACAAATAATTAAAAAAGATCTGATTAAAGCATTAAGTTTACTGATGGAAAAAAAGGTAAAAAGACCTCTTCAATTTTCTTCTAATTTCCCTCCTCCTTTGCACCCCTTTCCTATGGCTATTATTCTACAGTCTTTCAAGACATGTTAGCCTGACAGAGTATATTTCCTGTGATGAAGACAAGATGCAAAAAAAACCACAACATAAAAACAGATGATTTTTGTGAATTATTCAATGTGACAAGGGAAGACGTGCAAACATGGGAGAAAGATAGGCAGAATCTCAGGATCAGCTGGAAAAGGGAAAAGGGGGACAGATTTCACAGGTGTGAAATACAAAGTAAATATCACTGTAATCCCTTAATGTGGTGAGAAGAATTGAGACAACAGCAGCACAGGCAAGTGCAAAAAGCCGAAAGGCAGCTGCCAAGCAACTGAAGGAGAAGGGGCAGAATGCTTCCCTACCCCTACCGCTCCTATTTGAACCCATAAAATTTGCTCGCCTTCACAGCCTGGCACCACTTAGGACAAGGGAATGAGGAGAAGGCAAACCCAGCAGAAACTCAGCAGTAAAACTCAGCAATTGCAGACAACTGCCAGGCGAATGACCCTTGCCTCCCCTTCTGCATCTAATGACCCAACGTCTTTCCTCCTACTGACTCCCCAAAGGTACATACATGGAGCAGAAGCCTTTCAGTGGTGTCAAGGTTAATAGTTTGATGATCAAATTCACATGGGATCCTTCCAATTTTATTAGACAGCTATTGGACATTTGTGGGGGGAGAAAGGAGATTTTTTTTTTTTTTGAGTTCCACGCTTCACATTAGGTTTGATGGAGCTTTTAACAGGGTTTCTCCTTTCCAGGAATGTGTAAAACCACACAAGGCTTTCAGGAATAGAAAGACTTAGGGAATGACCTGTAAAAATAGAATTAGTTCCTCCTCACTATTATTTATTTATTTTACTTAGATCCTCATACCTAATATGTTGCACATAATGCCTGTCATTCTTAAATATTTATAAATGCTGCTGAATGTGCAAATAAGCTATTTTGAAACTTAATGAGAGAGATTAGAGTGTTTTATATAGCATATAAACAGATCCTGACACATTAATTGGAAATATTTTATGTAGACATTCTGTTTTAATATGGGAGTTGAACATCTTGATATTAACGTACTTATCAGTTGTTTTGGTGTGATATGTCACACAAACACATGTGTAAGTAAAGATTTACCTAAACGGGGACTATACTTCAAATGCCTTTGTTTTGTTCTTCTGTCAAAGGAACAATAGTTCCAAGTACCATTCTCAAATATTTTATGTAGGTATCTGCTGCCATAAGAGAATTTCATTTTCTCTCTTTCCTTTTTTTTTTTTAATAAGGATGTGGGAGTAGAGGTGGTATATTTAAGAGGCAGAAAATATACATCACAATAAAAACAAAAATTATTTATACAATTCTCTTCATAGCAGACTTACTAAAAATGCCTAACATGAATTTCCATGCACTCATGCTGGAGACATATCTAGTGTCTGTTGTACTAGGAACTGAAATTTACAATGCAATATAAGCATCCGCCTTGTGTATAAAAAAAAAAAAAAAAAAAAAGCATTTGCCATAATACTTGGCATCAACAGTTTGCAATAACTAATATCTATATGAGTGTGCTTTTTCTATTCAAATCTTCACTTGGAAAAGTCTTGAGGCATTCTTTCGCATTTGAAATAATGTATCTGGAAACTTGGTAACTTTGCACCTTTTTTCCCCCCACTTCTTTCTCTCCTAGAACAACCTTAATCTCTCTTCTCCTCTGAAAAACAGTGACAGACTTTCTATATCTGCAAAATACAGTATCTCATTTACTGAAAGCAGTGCTGGAAAGAGGAGTTTCTGAAAGGGGAGGAGGAACTGCAACTTTAATTGACAGTTCCTGAAAAAGACCTTGTAAAAAACTTTAGCTGAATTAATCACTGAAAAGCACAGAATCAGATATCTCTAATACAGAAACTAAGCTTCCAGATTCCAAGTAATCCGGAATATAGAACAAAATAAATCTTGCTGTAGACCACATGGGCTTCACATCAGAGAAAGTCTGTCAAATCCAAAAGTACAAACCAACAACATCTATCAATAGTACCAATAAGTTAGTAACAGCTGTAAGAAAATACAGTGCAGTCCTTCATGTGGCCTAAACAGCATATGTCTTCAAATTTGGCAGCGAATGGTAAAACTTACGACTTTTTATTGAAACTGTCTTTCTAGTGAGGCTATTCTTGCTTTCCTTCCAAGATATAACAGAGATAACTTAATAGATTTCAACTGCTATGACCTGAGGTAGAACTGAGATTTAATGGGATCCTAAATCATTAAAGCTGGTTAAACTATAGTGGTAATAAATTGTAGCTGGATCCACAACATTATTCTATAGAACAGAACATGGAACATAACCGGTTTTGTATCTACTTTGCCTGTGACAAAGAATAATTAATGCAAAGTGAAATTTCCAGGTATGTTTCTGTAAATCTACCTAGCAGACTGCAATGCTGCAATCCAGTTTACTGTTTACTCTCTTCATAGTAAAAACATGGTAAAAATCTCTATTTTAAAGAAGACAGGGGCCTTTGGTCAGAGGGGAGGTGACTTTCCAGTAATGAATTCAGTGTTATAGCAGTGAGACCAATAAATTAACTGTAATGGGAAGTTTAAACTAATTAGGTTATGGAAAAAATGTTGGCTAATACATGCAACTTCTTCTACAGGGAATGATCGTTGAAAAATATGTAAATTTTAGCATTCTCAAGGAAAAATGTAATGCTTGTAACCCTTTTTCTTCACTTTAGTCAAACCCTGAAATTGTAGGAAACTATTGTGTATCAAGAGCCTTTAAGTATTGTATATGCCATCCTTAGGACACTCCCGGTAAGGAGACTGATTTTCTGTTGTATGAGAGTGCGTAAGTCTTAGGATTTACTGGTAAAGGCTTACAGAGCCTTCCCTAGAGTCTACAGAACACCTGCAATGCTTTTCTATGAGTAGATGACTTATAGGAAAATATTAAATATAGGAAATATATGAAAATAGGAAGATATAGGAAAATATTAAATGGTACTAGATGGTACAAAGCAGGCCTAATTTGCCTGCCTGGAAAACAGATAGGGAAGCATCTCTCAAGGCATAAAGTTTGGGAAAAAACAAGCATGCAAGCAAGAACAACAAAAAATCATACATTTCCCATTACCTGTTATAGCAATGTACCTCTTCTTTTCATAGAGGAATAAACTAGTATTTCTGAAAGAAGAACTAATAGGTCAGAAAGATGTATATATACACTGATATGATCATCAGAGAAAGTTTTGTATGTCATTATTCTCAAATTAAAATGGAGAATATTAATGTGAAAAGCTTTGTTGGAGGAACAGGCAATTACACAGACAGGTTACACCAAAGACAAATTTCAAGCCTCTCTGGAAGTATGACTCCTAGATGTAGGTTAGTGCAGAAATTGATTTCAAGTAATCTGATTCCACAGTCTTATCCCTAGCTTTTCAGAGTATGCCTGATCCTTCTCTTGCTGTCTTCATTTCTGAGTGCAAAGCAGCCTGACAATCTTATAGCCATCAGTACGGTCTGAAAAAGTGTCAAATAACTACAGAATGAATGTGTTACCACGAGCATAATGAATTGCTTGAGTCTGTGTGTCACAGTAGAAGAGAAACAGTATAATGCTAGGAATTTATGAAGAGTTGCTGAGCACGGCCAGGGCATCCTTAAACACCAGCTGGTATGCAAGCCCTTAAATCACAGTCCCACTTGTGCAAAAATAAGCAAGTTTTAGGCCTCTTAAATACCCTTCTTTTAAAATATTGCATTTGCTCAGAGGATCCTAGAAGCAGCACAATCTTTCCTAAATTGCAGCCTCATTGCTACCTATGGTGGCCCCCACCATAAAGCTCCATTGTATTAAGATGGGATTTTCATTTATATGAAATCTCAGTAATACCAAAATACCATAGAGATGTTTTTTATTTTTTTTTCTTTGCATTCAACAATTATTTTGAGCAAACTTCTGAAGTGAGAGACCTTTCTGACTAGGATGTGCCTGATATAACGGGTTCCTAGATGTTTTGCTTCTTGCCCTGCCTACCTAAAGCATACTGAGTTATAACTAACTTCTGCATCCTATGAGTTCCTTGGTTTTGCCAGTCAAACTTACTTTCACTGCTCAAGAGACCAAGTGACTTACATCATGCCCATGTTCTTTGTCATCCTTCTATGACAGCTCTTGATCTAATATTAAGAATAGAGTAGCTGAAGATTAGACTTTATCTTTTGAAAGAAATTAGATACCCTTCAAATTCTGATGAAAGCCCTAAGTCCAGAAACTAATTTTTGATATTAGAAATTGGGAAGGGAAAAATTAGTCAGCCTTTTCCTACTTTGGGATACAATGTATTATTTTAGAAGCAGACAACTTTCAGAAGGATGGTGGTGGCTGAACTGTACCAGACCCATTGGAATTGTCATGTTATTTTATGATAGAAGAAAATATTCTCCCTCAGTGAATTCTAGTCATTTATAACACTGAATATACATATATGTATGTTTGGCAATTAAAAGATCAAGTTTTACCAATAGGTCACATAATGGATCATTAACCAAAACATCCATATGCAGAAGCCCATCAGATTTAGCAAGCCACTGAGTACATCTTTAGCACTACAGATAATAGCCATTGATTAAAAACTGACACACTGATCATTTATTCTGGCTTGTGATTTGCCCATGGCTTCTTCCCAATTCCTTGCAGTCCCATACAACATTTTATCTCCTAGATCATGAAAACTGTAGTTTCAGCTTCATAAACACACATCCTTAGTCACTCTATATACAGTACTTACACAGCATGTCCGTTGATGGGTTACTGCCATATAATTTAGTCATAAAATCTTGCATGGCCCATGGCATGATTTCCTTCAAATTATTAAATCACTTTGTTCTTTACATATTTTTGCAATATTTGCCCTGTAACAGCTAAGGTTATGTTTACATTACCAACATAGACACATCAAGGACTTGAAAAGCTGGCAATCTCATGTTAGACCGAATCTCCACAGACAAGGTTTCATCTGACAACATTTTTGTTTGTTTGTTTCTTTTGTGTTTTTGTTTTAAACACAGTGTACTGAGAATAAAAACTAAATCCATGTCCTACCTAGCTACAGCAACAAGGAAGAAAATAATAATACCATTTCTATCAAATCACTTTCACATATACATTTTTCTAAATTAAGAGTATTATTTCCTGGGTCATTTAGTTGTATTTTGAAATTATGAGGCAATTCGATTCTGTAAAGCTGGCCCCTATATTTACATAACAGATCCACACTTTATGTATGGAACTCAGCATTTGTATAAAAATATTTCTCCCTGTAAATGAAACTAATCGTCATTTAAAGAAGCATAATGGGCATTTCTCAACCTTAATATCCATATACAAGGTTTGAAAACAAACTTAATACCAAAATTAATTAAAACATTAAATGAATAATGTAACATTTTGTCATAAATGGCTGATCCTATTATCTATGCCCATCTTATCAGTGTTTATTCAACCAGAAGAGTGTGCAGATATAAAACCCCAATAAAAATATAAAGTGATAGTTCTTACCAACATTAAGATTTAAATTATTACTTTTGCAAATAAAGAATTCAATTTTGACAGCACTTCTACTGTCAAGATGCACATTCAGATGCACAAGGCATCTCTGTCGAAGGTTTGAACAGAAAGTCGACTCACCTTCAAAGAAAGTGGAAATAATTTTTGCTTCAGGCATAGTACATTCCTATGCAGTTCACTTCATTAATATATAAGCAGTCCTATACAGTAGGACATTGTATAGATTAATGAAAAGTTTGCATGGATTCCTGTACAAAGGCATCTCAGAAATCAAAATATTTTCATCTCACAAGAAGAAACTTTCATATTCAGGGAAAAAAAAAAAAACATTTGAGTCATACTCCAGAATTCTTGTTTCTCTTAAAGTATAATTTGTAATTACTGATATAATTTAATGTGTAATATACTTTTATTATATGTAGTCAACTCTGATTACATGTGGAAAGATTTATCTGCAGTCTGAGCTAACTGTTTTTACAGTTAAACATAGACATTTTAACAGTTACTGCAATACACTTGTGAACTATACGTTCTCTCCTCTATGGAACCCTAATCCAAACTGATACTCTCAAATAAAATATCTACCTTTTGTCCTTGATGCATTTCTTATAGAATCTTTTCTCTATCCCTCCCCTATGACCTTAAGTCTTTAAAATCACAGAAAATGCAGTGGGTAAGATTTTGAGAAGAAGTGAGCCAATATATTTCTCTGCACAAAGATTTCATCAAATACCTCATGACATTCCAGACAGATGCTGTCCAAAACTATTTTGAAGCCATCATATAATGAAGAACCCCAACTTTCCTATCTTATCCATTTCACTTCTTTTCCATCTCTATTGTTGGAAAAATCTTCCTGATGTTCCTGAAAATTTTTCACTCAGGAAATTTTTTTCTGAGTGAAAGCTGTCATCAATGTGTTTTACATTGTTATCTTTCAGGATGATGCTTGCCTTTCTCAACAGGATAACTTACATTCTTCTCGTGCCAATCTCTACTTATACATGATCCCCTGCTACCAGGTTGATCCTGATATCTGCTGTGCAGAGGTGGAACATTATCCTACCCCAGAGGAGAACAATAGCCAGTTTTCCTCCTGGAGAGAAGACAGTCTGTTCTCAGTTCCTGGTGTCCCCACAGATTTATCTATTCAATCTGCTTCCTCTTCCTTGGAAATGTATTTTCACATGGATCTGTCCAGTAGCTTCTCAGACTCATCATGAATATGCCACTTTGCTTCTTCATCCTTCCAGTAAAGTTTTCTTCCCCTTTCCTTTCTAAGCCATCCCAACACCAGGCAAGTTTCAGAAATGATATAATCTCTTCCTGGCTGTCACCTGCCTGGAGTTATTGACCAGAGTGTCTTCGAATTCAATCCAAAATCAGTTTCTAGGCCCCAAGCTCCAAAGTCTAAAGCACTTGGTACCTTCAAAAGTATTACAGGCAGAAACAGCAGCCAGCTTGACTCTAACACTACAGTGCTTTATCACTACTAGAGCCTTCTGTGGTGTTGCTCCTGTAAGACTACATTAGATTTCCTGTTAATCTGCTCCTTGTTAAGCAGGTTGTAAATGTGGCAGATTTCTCCCCTGCTCCTTTCCCCAATGTCTGAATTTATATTCCACTATGTATGGCTTGGTTATAAAAGCTTTTAGAAATATTTAACTTAGTTAAAAATAAATGCTTTCTGAAACTATGCAGGGCAATGAAACACATTTACCTAAATGATTAACTTGCTTCACGGTCCAGCAGTTGCATGACGTCAATCCATGAATAAAAAGCAGTGATCCAAGCACGGCTGTATAATAATGTGCTAAAAGCATAGTTAAAATTAGGGCATTAAGCATTTATTGTCAAATAACGTCAAATTGATTTGCAAGTCACCTTTAAGTAACCAATATACGCTATCGTTATCCTCTTCCCTGCCTTTCCTAGTGAACTTTCTCTCCCTAACACTTGTCACCATTGAGTGGGGAGACTCAGATGATGATAAATTTTAAGAAACAGATCCTCAGTTTGTATGAATCAATGTAGCTCCATGAAAACTAGTGAACAGTGTCTGTCTACTCTAGATGAGAATTAGGTGTTGGTATTCTGCAAAAAAAAAGTACAGTCTTTTAAGCCTTCCAATTTTATCTTTTATTGCCTTTTTTGCCCCCCACACAATTGCTTCTAATTGACTTAAGCATATACTACCTAAAACTATTAGCGGTGCAAGAGCACAAAATCGCAAATATGTTAAAGAAGCACACTCCTGCCAGCACAAGTAAGTAAAGTCTATGAGGAAAAATTTCTTTCCTCTCTTTCCCTGCTCTCCTCCTGTTTCATCACTCCTGTACTTCAGAACCACTATTACACTGCCTGTTCTCTGTTGCTTTGTAAGGACAAGATACTCCAGGAGAGGATCTTCCTTTGAAAGAGAAAACAGACATACTCATCACTTGCTTGCAATTCTAGACACTGCCATACTCATTCT
>JAUBNY010001204.1:1506709-1522907 GCA_032275445.1 Crypturellus soui
GGTCACTGTCAGATGCTGTCTTGTGTTGTCAAATAACATAGAAAATCCAATAGAATTATAAAATGATGGCGTTTAGCACAGAGATCAGAAAGAGCAGTACCACAGCATTACTACTGCTCTCCAAGTAGATCAATTACATGGTAAATGTAAAAGAAATTGATTCAGTAAACAAATTACATACCTCCTTAAAAATTTCTTAAAATGTATTGTCTTTGTCAAAAGTAATTTTTGCGTAGCCTCAAAATAAGATTATTTTTCTTCCTTCATAGATTAAGGACAGAATAGAGCTCATTTTTTTTATTATTAAAAAGAAAAAGGTATTTAGTTATGTGTCTGTATATTATAACCACTAAACCCCAAAAGACGAAAGTCTCCCACAAGAAATAACATTATTTTATATAAGATGTATGCACATATAAAAGTACTACATACAAAGAAGTGTTAAAAATACACACACACAATGAATTTTCCCCCTTTAATTCATCTTGCTACCTCCATCTCCCTTCCTCCCTCTTTAACACGTTTGTGAAACTATCAGTGTGTTTCTGTCAAATTGTGTTTGACAATGTTAATGCCTAAATTAAGGGAGAACTGATTTACTCATAAATTAGCTCTGGCTTATGCTAGCTAGAAACAGCATCTGCACTAATTTAAGTCACACAGGTATGGGTTATCTGGACTATCCAGGTTACAGTGGAGAGCTACAGAAAATAATCACGATAAAATCCTCTGACAAAATTGAGAGAAAAAAAAATGTAATAAATAAATAAAGTCTTCTTGAGGATTTTTGTTGTTTAATCTCAAGCATAAACCAGTTTTGAATAACAATTTTGTATCCTCTGTGATTCACGCCTCACTGAATCAGACTCCCTATCTAGGATATATTCATCATTATGGAAGGTTTATTTTTTAGGCAGATGGTATGGTCCACAGAAAAATATTCTGGTAATGACTGCAAACAACCACCACATAGCCAGATGGACCTTGCTAGCCTACACTTGATTCCTTGTTACTGTCCCATAATTCTGGTAACTTAATCATTCAAAGTTTGAGGCATATAGATTAAAATTTCACAAATCATCTGAATCAGTTTTGTCAAGGAAGCTTAAAAAAAAACCCCCCACACCCATACCTAGTGACTAGCTATTGAAAGACAGAGTAACAAGAATGTGGTAATTACTCCAGAAACTTCTCTGAAGAAATGTGCATGTTTTTATCTTAAGTTATAATTTGACATCCTGATTAAACATAAAATACAACATACTTGTTCTTAATACGCATACTTCAGAGATGTTTCTGAGACTCTATTACATAAACCAACCTTCTTCAGAGATGTATCCATTTAGATCATGTTCATAACTGGGGATTATTCTGAGATAAATTTGTTCAGTAAAATCCCCAAGATATTCATGCTTTATGATTCTGGATTGCTCTGTAGCCAAAGTTTCCCTTTATAAATTGCCTTATAAAAGGCTAAGAGCTGAAAAAACTGTTCTGGTTGCATTCCAACAGTTCAAAGGCGCAATATGAAGTTTGTAAACAGAATATATATCAGAAAGCTGCTCTGAAGAATGGTGACTTCTTATCTTTTAAAGCAAAGATCTATCATTTGGACAAGACCGCAGGAAAGATCTCTCTCCTGCTGTTGTATCAGAGCAGTTTTTGCTAACTATCAAGTTAGGCCGCCTCAGGCCACTGATTCTGGCTGCCAGTGCTGTTCTTTTTTTATCCCATATTCCTTTTAACAGCAGTTTTGCCTTCTTTTGTCTGGATCTCAGTTTCTCCCCATTTGCAGGAACACACACACACACACACACAAACAAAACAAAACAAAAACAAATAACCCCCCCCCCCAAACAAAACCCCCCAAAGAAGAACATGTATACATTGACCTGGAAGAATGTATATATACGTATATATAAAGGAGACAATAACATTAGGACCCCAAAAGCCTGATCAGAACATGAGGGAAAAAATGGCTAACAGGAGTCACCAAAGAAGTCAAACATTTATTAACCCTAGGAAAGCAGAGCTTTGCAGCAAGCAGTCTCTTAGAATTTCTGGTTCTTTAAAATGGAAATATCAGTACACTTTCAAAGAGCTGCTTTGTCCTTAACCGGACATCCCAAATGTGAAAAGCACAAGCTTCTGCAACTAAAATCAGAGAACCAAACGACACCCTAAGAAACCAATTTTTCCTACTGTTGTGGCCCAGTAAGTTACTCTTTATATAGATGAAGTTCAGTGTGTATTCAGGTTTTTCAGAATTTGGGAATAGCTGACTAATTTCATTTCAAGGATCCAAGCAATATTGCATGTATTCTACACTTCTGTAAAGCTCCGATTTCAATTCTCCTGTGGCAAGTATTTGAATGTTTGGTGTCTGAGCAGATGGAATGTTTTATGGCGAAGCTTTCATTCTGAATCCAAAAAGCATTGCTTTTGCTTGTGGTCAAAGGTGAATTTATTCCCTATGCTAGCTCTGTCCTGAGGCTCTCCCTAAGCAGGTTCTGTCAACTGTGCTATGCTTCTGCCAAATTACATGATGATTTTGTCATGCAGGTTAGTATTCCCCAGAGATTCAGCTTTAATCAAATGCATAAAAGCAAAGCATTGCTGAATAGCACAGGAACAAAAACATGTTTTCAAGAGTGTACTTAATGAAGCACACTTGCGTTTTAAAATTTGTGCACACACAAATGTAAAATGCTTACCGCAACTGAAAGACTTTTTTTTTGCCTCTGCAAAGCAGTTACTGAAAATAGTTATTCACCTACCTAACCAACTTTAAATCCTTGACATTTCTTGTTACCTAAAGGTAATGAAAGAATATGTTCTTCCTATCAGAATTCATGCTTTGGAGTGAAGGATTGAGTTCAGTAAGGGTGAATTTTAAGGCTGTTAGCACATACATACTCCCCAACAGTATACCACTAGACAGAATTGTGTGGTAGCTTGAATAATAACCTATATAATTTCAGGATAAACAGTTTAAAGTGAATGACAGTGGCAGGAGATGGGTCAATGCACAGATATCAAACTTCTGCTCAGGGATCCAACTCCTGCAGGCTTTTGAGTCTATTGGGATTATAGAGTGATGAAGATGTTACAACTGGCTATCTCACTGAATACATGCATATGTACAAGTATTTTGCATTGAGTCTGCTGTAGCTGTACAGGAATAGTGTCTTGTACAGAGAATCATCCAATAAAAATATAAATAACATACTAGAATTCTGAGATTTTGTCTAGATTAGAAAGTAATATGTCTGGATAGAAGCAATGCCGTAGAGGGAAATAGCTGATGTTGATGACACGTGTACACAATATACACTTCATTTTCATGGCTTTTTACTTCACATGAGCTCTAGTCTGTCCTATGCAGAATGCCCATTTGCAGCTGGATTCCATTAGTTACGCTCCTGGAGTGTGCTAAATCTTCAAATCCAAGACCTGGTTTCATCTGAAAGGAATCAAATTCACGCACCCCCTAAGGTCCCCAGAGTGTGAACCACTGCACAATAAGTGCAATGAGAAAGTAAGAATAAAAACAAAACCCACACTTCAAAAGCATACACTTGCTACAAACTAACACAGAAAGATGCACCCTGAAAGTGGTATGCACTCTTGGATGCATATGACGTACAGAAATAAGCAAGATAGATACTGTTTAGTCTTTTCTTTGTGAGTCCAATCTCCTTGTTTAATGCAACTCAGCACAGTGTGTCAGGATTAATTTACTTACTATTTTTCTGAAACTTCAGTCCAACTAAATTTCTCGTTCTTTTAATAAGTCCTAGCATCCATCTTTTTCCTCCACAAAAATTTGACCCAAGAAAAAAAGACTTGTAATTGGAAACAATTTAATTAGCGTGGAATTCTGAATACAAAATCAGATGCTGCATATGCTAGTCAAAAAGAAAGCTTCACATTAAGCAAGCTAGTGTTCTGTATTAACAAACATAATTTGTATGGGAAAGTGTGCACATTTAGCTTGCAAACTTAGCAGATACACCAGTAAACTCACCTTGAACAGTTTCTCTGTGCAAATAGTAAATATGTTTTATTCCTCATCAACAGTAGCAAAAATCATCTTTAAATATTTCTCTGATGCCATAGATTAAATTTTTATTATTCCAATCTTCAACTTGTATTTAGAAGACCCTATGCTTATTTCCAACCAAAAGATATTTTGAAATAATTTTACTTCATTTTTTAGCTTAGGTTTATTGCACATTTCCCAAAAGGCAGATTACTACAGTCCTCTACAGCACTTACTAACCAGTAGATATACTGTATATATTTGAGTTTTACACAGCATAACTCAAAGCAGTGCAAAGATGTACTTGTAAATGCATCTTCCCATTTGATAACTTTTGCTTATATTTGCTTTGTAACTATGCTTACTGAGCTTCATATGCATGCAAAATTATTGCTTAAACTTTTCAAATTTTTCTTAACCCAATAAAAGTTTCAAACAACAGTTATTTCAGATGAATAGTGTAATGGCACAGTGCCATAGCAGATGTTCCAGGAAATATTTTATACCTGAGGATTGTATAGTTTAACTACTACTTATAAAAAGCATCACAATTTATCCCTAAGAGTTTCAGTTGGCTGTTGGGGAGTAAGGCCATGATCTCTTAGGATGTCTTCACTGGTTGAGCATCTGAAGAAGCATCCTTCTTCAGATCTTCAGATCATCCTCTGGGTTTAAGCTTGAAACTCGAAACTCTAAAATGGAAAACAAACTTGTCTTTCTCTCTGTATGCATATACTGAGTCCATCGCCACAGCATTCATATAGGTATGGCACTTACATTACAGTGCAGGAGCTGAATATTAAACAGTTCTGCCTAGAATCATCTGATGATTAAAAATAATTACATGTGGGATATAATGATATGGTGAGCACTGTCACTGAAAAATTCCAGTCTACAGGACAAATCCACAAGTCTTTTCAGCCGGCAGCATTGCCGGAAATGAAAGCAGTCAGTTTTAAGGTGAAAATGTTTTCCATGGAGGTTTTAATAAAGAAAGAGAATGAAAATGAATTTCAAAGTAGTACAACAGTGACAAAAGCTAACATTTAAAATGCAAATCAGCTCGTGTTGTGTGACACAGTGTGAGATATCTCTCAAAGTCTTAAGGTTGACTAATTGAATTGCCATTGATAAGATGTCACTTAAAGAGACATCTCTGCAGTGAAACATGGGTTTGCTGTAAATGACCTGTCATTAGAGTCATGGGTAATGTCCGTGTCCAGACTGAAAAATATTGTAGCTCCTAGCAATATGCTCAGTAGGAGCTAAAACAGCAAGAATAGTAAGAAGTCAGCATACGTGAACCACTAGAGAATTATGCCTCAGGTGCTATGTTAATTTGCTTGTTGGAATACATTAATTGAAACCAATCAATAAAGCTGGTGGTACAACAGAGGGAATGCAAAAGAAGTAATTGACTGCCACATTTATTCATTTTTAACTTGGAAAACAGAAATAATTTAGACTAAGATTTTTCATTTGTGTCAATACAGATAACGTAATTAATTATTTATCTTCTATTCTTCCAGAGCTAATTAAAATAACTATGATGTCTTTCAACAGCTTTCAACAGCTCCTCGGTAAACCGGTAACCAGACTGCTAATTCTGATTAACTGTTAGCTTGCAAATAATGGTGAAGTATATCAACTGATAAATTATAAACTTTGCTAATACCAATAATGCTAATAATTTGGGCAAATTGAAGTCAACTACGTATTTTAGCTAATAAAGATTTGAAAACATAGACCCTTTTATAATAGTATAATAGTGTAAATAATGTGAAGTATAAGGTATATACGGGTGTATATATACATTTGCATTACACATTTGAGATATTAACAATGAATGATAATAGCTAAAGACATTCCATCTGTTCATTCAGGGATAAAGATTATGTATTTCACATTTTATCCAGTCACACATACTTGGCTAACTTTTCAAATAAAATTGTTTTGCATATCTTGATTGGAATAGAAGGGTTGAATAGCTGCAATTCCCAGGAAACAGCCAAGACCAATGTATGCATTTGATTTATGGATTCATGGCAGTAAATCTAGGGAATGTGCTAGCCTTTTCAGGAAATCCTATGGATAAAGTCTTCCTTTTTGTTCTATTTTCAAAACTGTGCAGCTCAGCTTCTTATGCAAAATGCACTAGATGAAACCTGCAGGTGACCAAAAGAACAACTTGTTTTGGCAAAGCCTTGTTGGTACAGATTTGTGTAAATTCTTTCTCCAGTTCTACTACAATAATTCCAATTTCTTCCCCCTTCCTGACATGGTGGAGAGCTGTACCCATCATCAGGCCTACCACATTTCCAAATCTTCCCCCAGCGCAGGCCAAAGTCACTTAGAGGGAGAGGCCAACCAAGGAGCAAATCAGCCAGCCTGCATGGATTAGGAGCAGCTTGGTACTCATTAGCCAGCTGCTAGGTACATAAGCATTAGTCATTCTGCAGGACAAATAACATAACTATTGTGTTTATGTGGATATTAATTTGGGTTCTCTTCCTTCTTGCTTTTCATTAAATTTGCAGGAACTTAGATATCTTAGAACTCAATCTCTCCATCAAGTTTAATTGAAACTGGGTAAGTAGATTTCCGCATTCTGTGATGAGTTATAAAGACAGGGTGACTGGCCTTGTATTTACTCAGACTTTGTTTCTGTATCTGTTCAGTGCGTGTGAGAAGAGGACAATACTGTTTTGCCCAAATTAAATATGGTAAACTCCATGTACCTTGGACTATCTCACTATGAAACCTAGTGTAAGTAACAGTATGACTGAGAGGCATATTATGTATTTTTATTGTTTCAACACATTTAATTTTAAAAACTATAGATTATTGAACATGTATAAGTTAGCCAAATGTACCCTGCCCTAATCTAGTAAGTGTTTTAAGATTAAAAAAAAAAAAAAAGAAAAAAGGAAAAAGAACATTCTTTATCAAAGTGAGACAGAGTGCACAATGGACTATAGAATAAACAGCATTACTAAAGACGTATTACAGGATCCCTTCTTCAAACAAACCTTGCTAAAAAAATAAAAAAATAATAATACAAAAGGCACTAGCAGCTTTATATAGAAATGACAAAAGCCAAAATGGAAACAATGCTTTTGACTGTATTTTGTGTATATGTTTTAATACATAATATATTGGCTTCTCCCTCAGAAAGAAGATACAAGATCTATAAGCAAATATGCTGTTCCTGTAGGGCATAATACTTGAATGTACTTAATATTTGAAGTTTACATTCAAACAACCATAAAAGGGTTCATGATTTATTTAAAAGTTCATGAGCTTTAGTAAGTGAACTCTTCATCATGTTCTGTTTACCACTTTATGACTAGTAGGATATTATTTAAGGAACATTAACCTCAATCTTTGATTTGAATCAAAACTTATATTTTTTAACTTTAGAGTAAGTTAATTTATCTTCCATGTAAAATTACAACAAAAAGTAGATTGCAAACACCGTGTAAAAAGCTACCTATTAATCTTCCCTACCAGGCCTTCCACATTCATACTATCTAAGCCTGCAGATCCAATTATCCGCCAACATTTGCTGCTCAACCATGCTGAGATTATTCACCGGCCCTCCAGTTAGACTGTAATGAAAGGTCTGTAGGTGCATTTACACTCAGAGAAATAAGCTATAAATGCTAGCATTGAAATCATCTCTGAGTTACATGTGCAATGATAAACAGTGAGCTGACAAACCACATTGCTTCCTACTATTTTATCCATTCATTTGCATATTTGGACTTTCTAATTCTCAAAATTAGGTGCAATATACACTCAAGGTGATACAATCCTTGACCAAGAGACTTCACAAATAAAGTACAAGTGTCACACTAAAGATATTTTCTTCTATGCTCAGACCCAAAGTGGGGCTTCAACGTGCATTTGTGACTGGCTTCTCTAAAGGAAAACTCAGCTCATTCTCACTTTTTTTTTTTTAAACATTTGAAAAATAACCTAATGCTATAACTGGATTAGCTTCTGAGATTATGTTTTGCACAGGATTTGGCAGACTCTGCTTCTCAGCAGATTAAAGAATAAAATGATTTCTGATACTCCGATCTTCAGAGTATTGGCTCACTGTTGTACACAATCACAGTTTAAAAACAAAACAAAAAGAAACATGTAAACGTTTGCCATAGGACATTAGTCTATCTTGCCAGAAGTGTCAGAATGACCATTCTCAGCCTAAACCTGCTATTACAGGTTTAGCTGCAGGAGTCATTCCATTTTCTGGCGACTACAATTGAATGATTTTTTTTTTTGTGAAGAATCTACTGGTGGGAGGTACAACATACACTGGAATAGTCCATAAATTGTTTTTTAAATGACTTTAAGGAAAAATATCCATAAGAAAACACTGACAAAGTACCATGCAATATACTTCTTAGTTGTTATCCTCACTTTCTTGCTGCATACATGCTCTAACATTTTACAATTCAGGAAGTCACTCAATTTTAAAGACAAGGGCCAAATTTAGGAAAATTCAAACTTTTTGTTCCTGCTTGTACTATTCCAGCAATTCAGAGAATCTAGATCTTTGGTGTCCCTTGATGATATATTCCTATCAACCAACAGAAATCAAAATGAGGTTTTATAGTTATAGGTTGAAATCATACCAATACTACCTCCTAAGTTATTGCCGTAAAAGCTAACATAAAATTGTAACCTGGTATGTAACTTGCTGAGTGTAACACAAATACACCTTCCAAAATCATAATCCAATAGTAAAATACACTGTATTAGTGAACAGTGTTAAAATACGTGGGCTCTTTTGAGCAGTTAGTGCAATGATAACCTGTGATCACCTAACTGTCTTAATGAAAGCAATGGACTAATAAAGGCGGAAGAAGGTTTCAGTGACACAGACCTGAGTCTTTTTCCTGATGAACTAGTCAGATAACAGGCCTCCATATTTATCTTTTGCAACTGCTGCTGTATTATTATGTACACATTTTTTGTGGAAACCAGTGAAAATTGCTAGCAGGTAATAATGCAACCGTATACCTAGACTTCTTTATATATCCAACACTTTTTATTCATAAATCCATGACAAACACATAATGCCTATTCTTTCAGCAAACATCATCAGTTCTTCCTCAATGGTCTATTGCTAAACAAACAGAGATGCTATGTTTGTGAGCAGAAATTTACAGTAATGGTGATGTGTTTGTGTTTGATATAGCATTTCCTGGCTCGTTTTGTATTTGTTATTTTTGAACTGCACCATATTTTCTTCTTAATGATCCCTTTTTTTTTAATTTAAGCTGGAACAGAATGCACTGAGGGCCTGTATATATTTGTGTGGGTGCTCACTTTTGAACTACAGTCATTTTACCTTAGATGCTCAGAACAAAGCAATTAAAATGCTAGTGTACCTCATTTGATGCTTTTCTACCCAATTGTGAGAAGGGTGCCACATCTCTGCTACAGATATAGAAATACCTGAGTCGCAGGCAGAATACTGCCAAGCACAGAGGATTCTCAGAAGCAAAGCAGGAGAGAACAGGTTCTGTAGTCCTACACTCTAATAATGGCTGTGGCCTTTCAGCAATTTCAGATGGAGAAGTGTTTTACATGTGCTATATGCTGATACAGGCAGTTCTTACTTTTGCAGTTTTCTAAGCCATCTTAGTAAGTTATGATGAAGAAAAAAAAAAAGTATGTTTGCACAATTATGTGCTTCCATTACTTTCCTACAAAACTATTGGCAAAAACAGTATCTGTTCCACTAGAGGGAGGAGCAGGCTCAGTAACTGAATTTCCAACTAATACTCCTTGCTACCTACAAGAATAGACTTATTTTTATGTGAAGTATCTTCTGTTGTCACAAAGAACTGAAAGCGCAAAAACAGACCCCGGCTGCACCATTTGGGCTGAGAAGTAAATGTTGTAATACTGAAAACAACAAACAGAAAAACAACAGCAAAAAACCTTTCCTGCATTACAGACTTGGAGGAAGAATATTCCTACCAGAGGGCTACTTGTCTTCTGCATGCATTTTAAGAAAGAAGTGTCATGCATTTTTAATTACAAATCATGTCTGTTTTGTAATACTGCATTTCATATCTTCCTTTGATACTTGGATAAAACTACCTGAAACAGAGCAGCAGTTTGTAGCTTACTTCACCTCTGGCCAAGGGCTTTACACAAACATTATTCTTCACCTATTCTGCTGTTCTTCCTACAGTGCTTTTTCCTACCCCTCTCCTACTGATATGGTTTGGTAACAAGATACTATCTTCTTCTGAAAGCAAAAAGAAAGGAGACTCTTGGCATTTCAAAGGATGTATAAAACTTCCCTAAGAAAATTGGGGAAAACTGTTGAAAATCCCTGAAAACTTTACTGTAAAGTAACTATTCTGTGGTATTTACTCTATTTCAATAGACAGTGAATGGCCCTCTAAAAGTTTTGCAACGGCATCATATATTAAACACACTAAAGCCCTTTACGTATTTGCTATTAGAAAACACAATTCTTAGCAGAATGGATGTAGATTATGGATGTGTAGATTATGAATACCTTATAAAATACAAAGGCATGAATACTTCTAATTCCAGATATTTTTTCTGGAAAATATATATGAAATGGAACAGAAGCAGATATCACAAAGCTTCTACTTCCCTAAGAAATGTCATGAACTATGAAGCCCCTTGTCAGTGTCTGTATATGCACCTACATAAAACTATAAGGCAACTTACTGGTACAAAAAAAGATTTAAATCATTTTGAATTAAAGTATTAAACTATTCGTAGCAATTTTAGTTGAAACAAGTACCGTGTACAATTACTGCAGCATAAAGGAAACGGGCTTCTTAGAACTGATGTGCATAATGCAGACAAGAAGGGCTACAAGCGACTATAGTGTTAGTCAAGTGGTCCACCTCACCTGCCAGAGAACAGCAGTACAAGAAAATGAGAACATTTATGGAAAAGCTGAAGGCCAGCATATATTCCTGCTTTTCCGACTTTGAAAGTAGCTAGGCTGACATGGCAACCAATATACAATCTGCCGTGTCACACAGGGCACTGTGTGACAGCATGCACCCAAATGACTTTTATAATATGCTCATCGTCATAGCAATTCACTTTCTTCCAGCTGGCTATGGCTAACAGCTATCATATGTTTGAACTTTCTATGTTAAAAAATAAAAGAAAAGAAAATAAATGTTATTTCATCCATGCAGTCAAGGCCACAGCAAAGATGAGTACTGTATTCAAGACAGAGGATAAGTGATTTTTTAGGCAACAAGTCTCACGGTGCTTTAGGGCTTTGGAGACCTCATCCCTTCCCCAAAACTTTTGCCTCTTCAGAGGCTGACCTCTATTTTTACTGTATCATGTCCCATCAGGCCAGAAGGCAAAGACATTTTATGCATAGCTTTAAAATTTTGTTATCTTGGGCCAAAGACATAAAGTTCCTTGGCTTTTAGGACAGAAATGTTGAATTTGATGAGATGCAGAGAGGAGGGTCAATATACTTGGGGTAGTCCTGGGAGGAAATGTGCATGGGCTGCATGATTTTATACTGGCCAGCATTTCCTAAATACTTGGGCCTTCTTGTTTCTCATTACTGTAGTTCAGCCAAGAATCAACGAAACTGAGTAACCGAAGTCAGTTGAAACTTCCCTGCCTTCCCAAAAGTGACAGACCGTATCTGTAGTTGCTTCTGTGTGAAAGTTTGCACCATCCTCCCAAACAACATGTTATGCTACAGTCAGAGTAAAATAAATCAGAAAAGGTTTTAGAGATGTCTTTGATCATCTCAGCAGACGAAAGCAATATTTTTTTTTTACCAAACTGCAAGGAATGTTTGGTGGTCAGTTTTATTGGAGGTTAATCCTGATATCCAGATAGGAAGCCGTGTGTGGTTTGTGATTAGAGATGAGCTGTAGAGTCATACAAAGGTCAGGGAGAAGAGTAAGAAACCTGGATTATTTCACTGTTCCTAAAGTCCACTGACTTCCTGTCTGAATCTTTCCATCTGTGGTAGCAAATGAGCTTATAAGCTGTAGGGCTCAGATTTCACTCCTATTAACAAAAAAAAAAAAGTGAATTGTATTCTTTCATATGTGTGGTTTTGTTTTGTTCATTTGTTTGCTTCTTTTTTAAACAGATGAAAAGTTCCCTCTTTTGATCTATGTTGATTAGCACAGGACTTGCTGTCTCAGGCAGAGTTGCTTGATGTAGGGCATCTGGGTGCTTCAGCAACACTGCACTGACAGTAGACTATAAATTATCGAGCTACTATAAAATTTCACACTAAAATTTATGCATTTTGCTTTACAGCATTCAGCATACCTCAACATAGTAGGATCAAAATCAGTTTCGTTTGTATTAAACTTTCAGAGTGATACTGTTACCAGCTGTATAAAGTGAAATGATTTCATTGTCATGAAGTAAAAGGTAATAAAACAAAAGAATTATTTTATTTATCAAGCTATTTATCAAGTCAGACAAATATAAACCCATTATGCCTTGTCCTAAAATAACCCAAGGGAGGCTTTAAAGATATTTCATTGAGGAAAGATTTAGGAAGTTAGAGTCCACAGCCAAATGAAGCATTTTTCACATATAAATATGTATCAATGGCCACATGTAATAAACAACAGACATACTGTAATGATAGTGGAAACAAACTCTGGGAGATTTAGGATAACCATTCCAGAGAGGCTGTGGAGTCTCCTTCTCGTGAGATCTTCCAAACCCACCTGGATGCCACCCTGTGCCACGTGCTCTGCCCTGGAGCAGGGGGGTTGGATTAGAGGTCCCTTCCAACCTCAACCGTTCTGTGATTCTGCGAATCTGTACTGTGCTGATTTCAGTACTGTGCTTTAATATTTTTTAGACTTTGTGCACACATCTTTTTCAATAGCATTTTTCCCCTCAATTTTAACAGCATTCAAAAGTGCTACTAGCTAGTAGTACTTAACTGCACCAGGGACTTGCCTGGGGACTATATTTGGCTTTATTTTTATTCAAATATTTTGCTCAGAATTGTTTGCAGTTCTACAGATAATTTAATTTTTCTGAGTAGAACGGATTTTATTTCAGTTGTCACCTATGAAAATTCAAATGTGGGTTCAAAGAATCAAGTCATAGCCTTATACCTCATTTATCATTAATAAAATACTTGACACAACTGGCATGTATCTGAGGCATAAACTTGAAGAAGAATTCATCCACGTTACAACCACCAGTGATGATAAATGAGAGTGAAAGGACAAAGTCTGACTTTCAGATTAAAAGCTGGGTGTACATGATTGGCAGTAAGAAATAGTTTGTTATTTACTAAACTGACAATTTTATAAGGAAACATAATGGATATACAACTCTATTGTCTACCTTTTCATAGTAAAATTCTACTTTATATAATCTTTGTTTGCTACAAACAACTGCAACTCTAATTTGGATTTCCATGTTTATAAAAGGCAGGTTAGTCCCTCATACTCATAGTGGATCTCGGCCTATAGTTTGGTGATCTCTTTCTGGATGAATGTATTCTGGAGGAGCACTTTAACCTTTTTTTTTGTGCTTTTTAACACGATGTCTGGATGTCTCTTAATGAGGACCATAATGTGGCAACTTTGTGCATGTACGCTCACAGACATCATCACTGTAGTGAATTTAATACTATGAAGAGTCACTGTGAAACTTCTGCTGCCAATGGAATCCTAGCTTACCAGATCACTCTGGTTCTTCTTGTGCTATTTTTAGGAATGGAACAGACTTATTTTTGTGGGAAATAACAGAAAAACACACATTTATATGCGCTTGTGCACCCCATGCAACTGCTTATTTTCCCAGCGAGGACACTGAGAGTGAAATCCAGATCAAAGGAAATCTATTCACCTAAATTGAAGAAAGTGATAAAGAAAATCCACATACAAATCACTACTTTTGTGTTTCTCTGTTCAGCCTGAAAATTTCTGCTAGAGGACAGAGATGATGCAGAAGTTCATCAGCTAGAAAACAGAGCAACTCCACTGCAGTTTGGAAAGAAAAGAAACAGACTTTTGAACTCCGTGTTGCTCGTTGGACAAAAAAAATATCCCGGGGTCTGAGCAAAGTTAAGATCCAGGCAGCAAGTACATTGGGTCAGATTTAAGCAGTATCTCTTCCAGGTTGGGGCTCAACCAGTAAACTACCAAGTCATATGGCTGTTTTCTTCTTATTCGTGCTGCACTCATTCTGTTGATATAAGGATCAGCTTACACGAGTTCTGAGGAGCAAAAGGTGAGTTAAGTAGAGAAGGAAGATAAATACACTCAATGTGCTCCCTGCTGACAGGAGAAAGCAACAGGGTGTCTGGAGAAATAAATTTGCCTTAGGAAAAGGTGAGAAATTCTCATGAAACCTGGAGAAGTTCTGCAAATGGTTAAGGAAAGGCATGCAACCCAGAAGTAGAAACTAAAAAAATGCCCTTAGGAAAGTTTTACTGAGCCGACCAGGAAATGCAGGAAGAAGATACAGACTTGAAGGTAAAGTTGCACCAGACAGATGAATGACTGGAAAAGCTGGAGGAGAGAGAGAATTAATTAAGACAAAGGATTGATGTGTTTGGCAGACAATAAATTGATGGTGCAGAGAGAGAACTGATGAGACTCATGATCAGAGGACAGATAGTGAATGAAAGATTTATGGACTGAGCAGCTAACAAAAGATAAGGTATTACAGGTAAAACACAGGATATTTGTGCAGACTGAAGGAAATTTTGTTAGGTCCTTCTGTGTGCTAAATAAAAATGGCATGAGTTGTTGCGTGTTTAACATACATGCTAAAGGTATGTAAGCTTGCTTTATAATTTTTGGAGGTTTCTTCAGCTTCCCTCTCCATTCTATTTAATATTTTTTCTTTTTAATAAAGGACATCATGTTATCATTGCAGAGGAGGTCACATAGTAAGGGGTGTTTCTTTTCGTATACTTATTGTATAATAAATCACCCTGATGACCCTAAGATAAAATTGAAATTGCCTCAATTATGATTGAGAGTATTCTTTTCTCTATGATACAAGCAAATCTCTTTGCAAATTCATTCAAATTGGTTGAGTTATAATGATAGAAAACATGGAATGAGACAAAAAACACTAACACCAGTCTCCTCCAGAGTCTAAAACCAGTACTAAACCTGTAATTCCATAGGGCTTGACATATACTTGTAAAAATAAAGTTTATAGAGAAGGCTACCTCAAAATTTTAGTCTTGATCTGCTGCAATTTGTCCTCAACAGAAGAGACTAACATATTACTTAAAGTTCCCAACCTTATTTATTAACAAGGATGAGATTAGGAAAGCAATGAGGTTATATGGAAATATATTAGTGTATTAGGACACATGCTATGTACACAAACAGGGGTACTTCGTATTTCTTTATTTGTATTTTAACACATAGGAGAGGTTGAACTCCTGTATTATTTAATTCATTTCTTTCTTCGAAAGTTTGTAGGCCCTATAGATGAGGACATATATTTGTTTTAACTTCTATCCCCTGCTACATGGAGTGCATTGCAATGTGTTGCTTTAAGCCAGGCTGCTAGCTGTCAGGACAAAGATCACACTTAGAAGGGCAAATGAAAAAACTGGACCAAAAAAAAAAAAAAGCATTTTTGACCAAGGGATTCTTTGGCTTGACAGCTGACTCCATCCATTCAAGATGCGAGACTGCGGGACTCCTTTCATGGAAGAGTTCAAGAGAACCTAAAGTCCTCAGTTTGTAATTTTTTCTACTTACCTGTTGAACAATTACTCATTAAATCTGCTAATTTTATATATAGTCTTATGCCACAACAAACAAGTCATAGAACCCAAACACTTAAAAAAGACATCTTTACTACCTGTTCTAAATACTTTACCATATGTAGAAAGTCTGTTGCAGTTGCCCACCTGTACCTATTGAAATTTGCTGCAATCTCCTCTAAAAATCTGAGTGTCCTCACAGAATCACAGAATGGAATCACAGAATGGTAAAGGTTGGAAGGGACCTCTAGAGATCACCTAGTCCAACCGCCCTGCTCCAGCAGGGACATCCAGAGCACGAGGCACAGGGTGGCATCCAGAAGGGTTTGGAAGATCTCCAGAGAAGGAGACTCCACAGCCTCTCTGGGCAGCCTGTGCCAGGGCTCTGTCACCCTCAC
>JAUBNY010001204.1:1548868-1566630 GCA_032275445.1 Crypturellus soui
TTTAATATTTTTCCTTCTGCACTTGCTGAAATCAGTGCTACTTTGACAAGACTGAGTAGTTTAGCATGTATCCCATGAGTGCTGAGTGTGTCTGCCTGAGAAGCATCAGAATAATGTTCTTACCAAGGCACATTATATTTATTTCTTTATTTATTTTTGCTTTAGGAATATATGCCAGGAGGTAGAATACCACCTGGCAAGAGAAGCAAAATTGGAGAGGCAAATGTGTAGAGAGACAGCTGTGATAACCCTTAGGCCTGCTGCTCCTGTGGCCCTGGGTTGCAAGGAGGGCAAAGGTGGCAATGGCTCCTGCCCTACCTGATACCCGCAGTAACAGCTGTCCTGCTCTCCCAAATCTTTGGGGCTCCCTTTGGGGCTCAGGCCTAGCTCTCGCTGCTTGTGAGTTGTGGGGACAGGGCACACTCACCCTGAAGGATTCTCATGGTATGGGCAAGGCACACCACGCAGAGGTCTCTCAGTGTGGCACAGATCGCACCTTTCAGCCAACGGCAGAAATAGAGGGGAAGGAGATGGTGGTAGTGTGCTTTCTGTTGATTAGATATTGACTAATATGTAAAGCAGTTCTTGGAATAGGATTGCAATGCAATAAATAACCTAATCACTGAATTAGTTATGGACTGTGTCCATAACATGAAGGTGAGGCCATTACATTGCCAGTGGAGCATGACAGCTATTACTGAGCAGAAGTCCAGGAGACACAGAGCAAGAAAGAAATGCTATGAAGTCTACTAATGTTGAGTACAACTTTGTATTGTACTTAATTTTTCCTGTGCTAGATTAGCAAGATTTACGTAAAAAGTGCAACACAGTCAAAGAAAAAATCTCAGACCTGCTGGAAATGCTGCAGACATCTGAAGGAAAGGCAGACATCATCTCTCACTTTCATGGAGGTATTCACTATTCACAGATATTCTTGATGACAGTATTTTGCAACAAAAATAACATGCGCCTCCCTATTATCATAACTGGAAAGAAACAGGATCAAAAAAAAGTAATGAAAACAGGTTTACCATAGTTGCTAATCACGGAAGAAGAGTTTGTCTGGTAACAACATGCATTCGTGTGGTCTGAAACCCACTAAAGTGCAGAGCCAGTAGTTATCGACAGGTGTCCACTATGAGACAGAATAATCCTCTTGTCAGGAAGTTTAGGCCATTTACAGTGACTTTTCTGCTTGTGTGGTATTTTACTTTCCTTCAGACTTCCCTTCCTATTCAAAACAAGCGAACCTGTAACAGAAACCAGTGAAAATGATGTTAAAAGCACATAACTCTTAGGTATTTCACCATTGTAAATTGATCGAATCCAGGGGAATAAGATTACTTCTGACAGAACTTCCTTGGATGACTCTTTAGATTCTTGTTCATGACAATTAAGTTCAAAGCTATAGGGTGTTTGTTTATTTTTCTCTGAAATGATCAATTAAGCCCCTACAAAGTATTTTTAAGTAAATTATTGGGATTTATAATCTTAATAACTGTAGCTACTAATTATTTGTTTGAAATGAATCTTAGTTTATGTAATGTACCTCTAGAATATATGACTGATCTAGTTTCACTCCTATCAGGTAGATCTCTATCATCTTCCAGTCTCTTTTGGCTTTATCATTGTGTTCATATCTCTATTAAGTCTGTCCGATGCTTTGAAGGACAACTCAAGACATTTACCAAGTTGACTATCTTTATTTTCAGAAAGAAGACTCTGAAGGTGTTTTTTCTCTAGAAGTGTTGATGGTTTCCTTTAAAAGGACATGTTACAGGCAATGACTCCTGCATGTCTCTGGGAAGCAGTTTATATTTCATAACAGCTATGGGAGTTTCTCCTTCATAATGAGCAAGAACTCCTAATCCAACCAAGTGCTCTGAAACATTATTTCTAGACATATCTTTTTTTTTATTCAAGAAGGTAATAGTGTTACAATTGTTTGCAATGACAAAAATCATAATATTGTTATCTTGTGCTAGTTTCTGGTCAATGTTACTAGTTTGTTGGTTAATGAACACTATCTTTGATTGGCTTTGAAGCAGTAATTTATATTGGTTAAGGATCTGGTCAATTATATTATAGCCATCTTCTAAAAGGAAAATAGCAAGGAGTAAATTCATAAACTTACATTTCATTAAATGCACCACAAAATATAAAATAAAGGTCATTAAATAATAATTCTATGTAATTAAGCAAGCCTGCCTGTCACTGGAGCTGTAGATAAAATACATGTATAATTGACAAGATAAGAAAACAAATTACAAAATAGACAAAGTCAACTGACCTCAAAAATCTATTAAAATAATCGTACTGGGAGTTTTGTAGGAGTGTCTTTACCTCAGTAATAAATACAATCATAAGAAAATATGAGTACAGCATGGCAAGATAACTTAGTTAATGTAAAAGTCCTCACACTATGTGCCCCCAATAAACATATTAGCACAAAGTCATATTGAATCACTTCAGGAAATTATTGTTTAGAGTGGTTCCATGTGTCATTCTAAATATTTACTTACTGATAAATTGTTTAATATCTGGTAAGAGCAACAATTAACCAGAAGTGTGTTCTTTAATTTATGATTTTAAATAACTAAAATAATCACAAATTTAAATGCTTTTGGTGCGTAAAATGAAGCATATTATTGGGTTTTGCTGAAACACTGTTTTGACCTTGAAAAGGATATAGCTAGTCTTATCTGAACTTGGTGTAAGGATATGTTTTTTTTCTTGGACCTCATTTTTTGATTGTGTTTCATCTGCTCTTTATGTAATATTTGAAAACATTTTACAATGTGTTGTTACCTAAACAAAAAAACAATTAGAGAAAATCATTGGAAAAAGCAAATTCATTAAAATTCAGAAATATAATCTAGCAATCTTAATATTCTCTCTTTTAGATATAAATTACAGTTTATACTCATTATAAAGTTTGAAATTTTTTATATATTTACAATACTATTTCTTTAATATTCTATTCACTTTGCTTCCATAGATGGAGCTGTATCTGGACTGATAGATCTGCTCTAATTAAAGCTGTATTATTCTGAAATTTTCCTTTTGCATACTTGATTACATATGAATATGAAATAGTAAAGACTTATATGTATTTCTAAAGCCATTTAGAAAAGTGAGGTTTGGCCTAGATATATCTAAGGTTTTGAAGGAAAACTTTATTAAATCACAATTGTATCTAAATCCTGTATCTGTTACAAAGGACTCTATAGTCTGTTTGCTAATTAAATAACTAATTAATTTATATTTTAGCTGAAGTGACTAATATTTTCATCTGAATAAGTACAAACATACATATTATGCCCTGAGGCAACACCTTCCACAAGTGGAGCCTAGGTTTCTTTACCTGCTACCCCCTTTTTTAAGGATGGGCTTGCTTATTCCCTCCGCAGAAGCTGGTCTTGGGATGGAAACAAGTTTCGACCTGCCTTTCTCAACAATATGTCCCATTTTTAATCTTTCTTATTCTCCCTTCTTTCTTAATTAAATGGAAACTTTATACCAGTACAGATGAAATTATCCAATAACATCTGACTGAAGTGATCAAAATAATGAGTGAGTGTTATTTTTAATACGAATAATTTTGCTCTTGAGGTTTTAATCGAATTAAGTGGAGAATCAAATTTAATAGTGATTGAATTAAGGGGAAAGCATTGTACCAGCCAAGTTTTGACATGACTTTTAATAGTCTGCCTCTAGAAGGAACTTCTAAAGGAGGTCTAACACTCTCCTGTTATTTTAGCATTTTTCTGAATAATCTCAAATGTCATTTCTTACCACTCATATATCTGTGATGATTTAAACCACTGCACTTTTCAATATTACTTCTAAAAAAGGGTGTGGTCTTGATTCAAGTTTTCAATATTTTTGACAAGAGCAACTTGTATATTCTTGTATATTCTGGTTTTTTTTTACCTATAATTAAGGGTAAATATTTAAAAAGTCACACTAAAATAATTAGCAGTTCTCTAACAATTTTATGATTTTATGATTCTAAACATATCAAACTGGATAACTGTTTAAACAACGTAGTTGTTTAAAGGAACAGGGAGCAGTTCACGAACACAGAATTGTTGGGAAAATGCTAATTGTCCTAAAACTGGTCAGTTATTCTTTGTTTGATTCTTTTTTGTTTCTGAAAGAAGTAATTGAAAAATTACAAAGCAGAAATTCTGTCTCATTATTTTTCCCTATTTACAGATAGGAAAATTGAAGCTTAAAGAAGTCCAGTGATTAGCTCAATCACATTATCCATGTCAGTCGCTTGTCTTGAGAAAGAACTATTGTACTTGGGATGCAGGCAAGATATCTTGTCTGGAAAATCATTTTGCTATATTGATATTATGACGTTTGCAACTTGAAGGTAGCTTTCTTTTTTCTTTCTTATTTAATCACTCAGATGAAAACTTAACCGTTTATCTAGACTTGTGTCTTGCTGATATCAGGTACCAATAAAAATATCCATCTATAAGTAACAGTAAGAATTCTTTATAGATTTAATATCCTTCCTGCGAAAGAGGCTAGTTGTGGAAAATAAAAGAAGGCTTGCAGATAGATGAGAAAGCAGGTTTTGAGCAATGAGGACAGAGTGCAATAAGGAATTCTGATGGCCCCAGCAAAAAGACATGTAAAGGATTAATAAGGCATTAATAGGGTTAGCAAAGGTTTGCTGATGCATAAGAGATGAATGGAATGAAAGTAGATGAGAGCATCTAAATTCACCTGGAGTCAAATCTCCCAAACTGTTAACACAGCTGTTAATATTGTTCATAAAAGAGGATACTGGTAATCAGATACCTGAAAATGTATACAGCTCTACAGAATGTAAAAGTGAGCAATGTCCTTAAAAATTAAAGAAGGGAGGCGATTTACTGTCATATTTGTCACTTAAGAATGAGATGCTTTACTTTTACCCCCACTTGCAAGGCCTAGTGGAGAGAGATCAGCAGTAAGCAGCGAAGGCTGCAGGAAAAAAAAAATGACCAATGTCACCTTTCCAGCTGCACAAGCTACAGCAACTGAATTTTTATGCTGCTTCCCAGCTCCCCACGATGACTTACAGTTAACATTCTCAGCACTGCACTGCTGAGGACTAATGCCTTACTCAGCAGAAGTAACCTAAGGTGAACACGCACACCGCTCATTTGTATGGGGTCAGTGTGAGCCGAAAGTGCCTCGTGCTATACTATCATCAATATTGCTAGATGGGGAAGGCAACCAAATGATAACAGGGCTAGCTATGACCTTGGTGTAAGTGACAAACACCTTACGTTATAGCAGTTCGCAAGCAGCAGTAAGTAATAGGGCTCGCAGAGGTGGCCATCAAGTATAAGTAATTAACTGAAGCAATGCAGAGAGGATACATAAGCCTGGGAAATGGTCCAAGAAGGCAACAGAAAAAAAATAGAAACTAGAAAAAGACATTTTTTTAAGACAGGAGAGTTATGAAGGATGCTGATAGCATCCTGGCTGACTGGGCAGTGGAGATAAATTAGATCAATTCTGTATAAAAAATGAATATCTTGCCTGGCTTGGATAATATTACATTAGTAGAACCAGTATTTTCTTTCCTGTTCGCAAGCAAAGTATATAACAAACTAATATCTGTATCATCAGAGGGGGAAGGGAAGTACACATCCAGAGCTAGGTTTAAAATATACATATATATATATACATATATATCTCTAGGGCCAACAACCTGGACCTCCATGAAAAATAAGCATGCTCTTAGACTTCTTTTTTTGTTGTTTTGGTTTGGTTTTAGACTTTTTTTCTAGTTTCTCCCTTCCCCTCCCCCATTCTTGCCACCGTGGAAGGGAAAGGGATGAGGTTTAAAAATATCTCCAGCATATAACAGAAGTAGCAAAGTCCTCCTGAGTCAGCATACAGTCTGCAGGAAAACAAAAATGAAAATAATATTCCAGTGAAGAGGGATGTTAGAACTTCAGCTTGGGCAGGAAGCATCATTCCTGCAGAGGTATTTCTGGCAATGGAGTGTGTCTAGTAGACTCTGCAAGCATATGCACCCTTATTAACAGTATAAATCCAGGAGAAACTCATTTCTGCTTCCTTTATCTCTAACCATCTATTATTTTCAAAAGCTGTGAAATCTGTGCTGCGATAGAAGCTCAACCTCCAAACTGCAGGCTCTCCCTGTAAGCCGAACGCACTACCTTGTGAATACCAAGAGCCTTCTACACCATTTCACAGCAGATGAAACTTTCATTGTCTGTCTTCATCGCAACCTATTCCACCACTTTTCTGAAAACTGGGTATTACAGAGTGATTGAGGAACATCTGCATACATTCTCTTGCCACAGGGAAGACCCAAAAGTGTACAGCTGTTAAAATCAGACTTGATACCTCTGTTCTGTGTAGCCTCTGGAATAGGCTTATGTTGAAGGATAATCAAACGTGAAAGTTTTCCGTCTATGTGCTTTCTGGGGATGGTTGTGAAATGGGACATGTTAGTCCTCCTGAAATTCAGGAACTAGGGGAAAAGATCAGGAAGTTGTAGGTGTTATCTGTTATTTTTTCCCCCTCTTCCCAATTTTTTCCTCCTATTTCTTCTTTGGTTGAAGAATCCCATTTTTATAGTGAGGAAAAGCAGTTCTGCAAGCACTTCTGTATGCACAAGGAAAGTTCGCTGAAATCTTATGCTCTTCCTCTGGGAATCCCATAACTAGAAAAAGGAAGCAGACAGTGAAATAGTATTCCCTCTTTCCTATGCATTTTTCCTTCAATTTATTAAGCAGAGACAGGCTTTAGCAGGTGCTACGGGAAAAAAATCCCCAACAATTGCTTGAGAATGTCTTGTGGTTCATATCAAAGGTGCTTCTGAAACTACATGACAAGCAGGGAGATTTGAGGGGGAGACAGAAATAGAACTTCCTCAGATGCCACTGGTGGAGCAAGGGTGAGCCAGGGAGCATGTTGCCAGTTCGTGCCTGTACAAAACTTGTTTTGCTTTAAATCTAGCTGCAGACTTTTTGATCCATCCTGGGAAACAGGATTTTCTTTTTAAGCTGCATATGCGTATTTTCAAGAACTCAGTGCTTGCAAGTGGACCTGAATTATGTGCTCAGAATTCAGTGTGCGAAGAATAAGTAGCTGCTTTTCGTGAAGCCGAAATAGAAGTTGAACCCTCTGGAAAATGAAGTCCAGACGCTTTCAAAAAGTAAAGACTGGTTTTTGATATTTATGCCAGCAACATGATGACTTCATATCCTATAAACAAACGGGATTTGGTAGTCGTCAGCCTGGAGATTTCTGGTTTATGTCTTGAAAGAAGTCATGAACAATAGTAAGAAGTTACTAGTAAACTTAGGTTCAAAGCCTATGTTTATTTATAAATGGATCTGAAGATATTTGGGAATAAATAGAAATTTAAGAAAATTGTATGGTTGCTCCCCTAAAGTCCCAAGATTGATAATGTACACTGTTTTTTGAGCAGTTCATCGGTTATGCTTATAAAGATGAATATGCACTCACAAATTGCTTTGAGAACTGATTGTTTAAAGATGCTTTATCAACCAGCCAGGAGTTTCTGACATTTGAATCCTGCAGTGAAGGACAAGGACAGTGAAGGATTTAAATAATACACTTACTGTTAACTCTGGAAAATGAAGTATTTATAGATATTTCTGTGCTTTTGAAAATCTACTCCTGAATGCATGTCTGAATGTCACTGTTTAGCTATGTACAAAGAAACAGAAATAAAGTATATATAGTTTAGAAATAAGCTATATGTAGTTAGTGTACCACATGCAATTTTAAGGTAAAACCCAGGAAGAATTCTGAAGTGCTATCTACTTGAATAATTATAAAAAATCAAATAATTATTCCTGTATATCTTCACTTTTAGTGAGTACTTGCAAAGTCCTCTTTCCTTGTTTCTTTGGGAATGTACCATGCTCGAAATCTGTAATCTTATTTTTCCCTGAAGAGTATCCTGATCAGAAACCATGCTGAGAACATGTTCATATCGTACATTAAATCATTCCTCTTTGTTTAGATTTAAGGATTGGCTTGCATTTTGAATATTATTTTGATAAAAATCTTCTGAAACTGCCTGGAAACCTTCTGCATAAGAGCTGATACGTTTGCTGAAAACAGAGAGTTTTAATTGACAGCCTGTCCTTTCCTGTATTCATGACTCTTCTTTTCATTTTGACTACTTTACCTAAAATGTAAGTTTCCCTAAAATTGTGGATGCATACATACGCTCCTTCCCAAAGTACACATCCTCTTAGAGAAGGGGAGAAACTGTATGATGGAAGGTCTCTATCACCATGAAACTACCAGGAACACTTCTAAGAAGATATTTCCAACGACAGTGTATATATCCAGCTGGCAATGTCTCATAGTTGACTACAAATGCTCACCAGAATTCAGTGTGGTTTTGTTTTCTGTGTCTTCCTTTCTGCTCCATCTATTTTCATATATTCTTTGTTTCTAATACCTCAAAAGAGCCTATAATTTTATCCTGAAATTATTTTCCATTCCCTTTTCTTTTTACCTTCCACCAGTGATTCACTAAATGGTAAGAACTATCTTACCAGAACATTTCTCCTGAATGTGCATTTCGATATATATTCATTCAGAGACATGTGTTCATAGACTGTCTGTTTCTAAAACAGATGTAAGATTTCTCCACACTTATCTTTAACACATAAAATGCTTCTTTATTTTTAACAATACAACTAGGTTGGAGTTGCTGAGGTCAAAATCTGGCACTTTCTATATATTCGATTCTGACACATTTCAGGAAGAAACTTTATTAAAATATGTATTCAACTTTTATGCTAAATAACAATATTTGTCTTGATATTTTATTCAGAATATATTAGTTATCTTTTACCAATGTCTTGATGTATATGTTGTATCTAATTTATAGAAATCATTACTCACTAGCTGTTTGCTAAAGCAAGGGGCAGGAAAGAGATTATGGATAATTAAAACCAGATTTTTTTTCCATGAAACATACCAGGAGGCTGACTCCTTGTGAAAATCCTAAATTCTCATGTCTTATGGGGAAGTATGAGTTAATATGCTCTGGCATTCACATAGCTTTGTGCTTTTGCCTTGTTGAGGGATATTTTGCCTTAATCTTTGTTTGTTTGTTTGTTTGTTTGTTTTCACATTTACTAAAGCGATATTGTTATTTTATGTAATGCGATAGATGCATTTGTTATTCATACTTTTTTATGTAGAAATAAAATCAGTTTCTCTTATACACTATTTGGATAGTTCATATGGTTCTGTTTTTTCACACTGAAAAAATTGAGTAAAATTGAGTCTATTATTAACTCACCTTTTACAGTTTTTAAATGTTAAATATTTTAACATTTATCTGGTTTTAGAACTGTAGGTAGAGTATTCTATGGTCACTTAATAAAAGAGAAAACAAAAATTTCTAATAAACAACTCTAAAGTTGTTATCATATATTTTTAGAGATCTGGAATCTGACAGGCACTCACCATTTAAGATTTTTACTTGATTCAGCTCTGTATTTCCTCTGCCTTTTAAGATGCATTCAACTGAAAAAAGGAACACCCCAAGAAGCAGAAAATTAGAAAAGTACTTTTATTAAAAATCCCCCTATAGTTTCTATCATGGCATTGCATGTGGGCTAAATAATGATTCCACTGCATTATGGATAGTAATGTTCACTTTACAGTTCACATGATGTTTACATGTCAGGGATTGTTTTTGTTTAGTTTTCTGCTAATGTTCAATTCAATTTTAAAATTGTCATATTCCTACTAGCCTTCATGGTGTTCTCTAAAGAAAATGAGTAAATTAGAACCTTCTTTTAACTTTATTTAACTAATATTTACATATTTAACTAATGCTCTTTTAAGAGCATTAAATTTAAACCACGAACGAATTATCACATACTAGGAAAACTGTACTTTAAACAAGGCTTTTATTTCCATATTAATTTCTTGCAATTAATCATAAAATCAAAGCAGAAGAAGTTTTGGAAGTTGCTGTGACTGCTCACAGTTTATTATTTTTGAAAATACTATCACTTTAAATGATATTTTCTTCTATATGTACAGAGCTTCTAGATTCTTTTCAACACGTTCTAATCATTTACCTACATCAAATATTAGTCAGTGGTATGAGATGATTTGCTTAGAGTAACACACTGTCTTAGTGCAGCCCTGGATAACAGTTTTGTTATTGTTATGAATTAAAAGGTAAAGCACTTTATGTTTGCATGTGGTTAAATCTGAGCCATTTAAAACCAAACACTTGCTCCTCCCCCTCGAAGTTTTAGAGCTTTCCATAATACAGATTTTGGTGATTCTCTGGGAAAGTTTTGAAATTTTATATGTACAAGCAGAGAAACTACAAGGTCCTTGACCATTTTTGACTGCTCAAGTAAAAATATAATAGAGACAAAAAAGAGTATTGAATTTGAAATTACTATTTGTGCAGCTATGCACTGGGATTTCTTGAGAGGGAAGTAGTGTGATAATGATATTACAAGTTTGTTCTTTGCGTAAAGAAGGAGATTAAAAATGGTAATAATGATGAGAGAAAAGAGAAGGAAGAAAGATCAAAATTATTACAGAAACTAATCACAGATGAGCAGTGAAGACTGATAATGATAAGAAACAAGAGGAAATAGCTTAAAAGTATGAGAGTGAAGGAAGTTCCAGACTACAAATAAGAAGGAAAAAAACCAATGTGGGTATTTCCAAATTTTCCCCAGAATTCATCTCTTCTGTCTTTAAGCATTTGATAGGTTTTGCCCAAGTGCTTGTTTTTCATGCATTTGGGTTATTTACAAGGAGTGAGCTCTGATCAGTTGGTATGAATGCTCATTCATATGGGTTGACTCTAGGCCTCTCAAGAAGCGCATAGGACAAATTCTTGCTTAGTGACTTGACTGTCAACTCCCTCAATGCACATATGCAAACTCTGGCACTGTGAATCATAATAAAAACCCACATTGCTCGAGCATTGCTCTGACACTTACTTGTAAGACCTACTAGAAAACTGATCAAAGACAATTTTTTTTGAGGCATAGTTGTCTTGATGGAGATCTTGATTCCCCAGGTTGGCAGTTTTCAGCAATTTTATTGCTGATATTGTAAATATGACACATAGTTTGAATAATGAGAAGATTGTTTTACAAGCCTATAGAATTATCCTGAGCGCACTGAATGTGTGCCATAGGCATGTGGAGTGCATGACTTGGAGGGTAGGGACAGTGGGAGAGAGAATCAAAGTTGTTATGACTTGCATCTACGCAGTTTGAAAAGAGCACAATAGAGCAAAACAGGGACTAAATCAGCTGGTTTTGTATTTATATATGCATATCATTTAAGATACCTGTGATTCCATTTCAGTCTGACATACTTCTACAACTTGTTAGATTTTTTATTCCAGGCTTGCAAATCTATAGTGATCATCCATTAGGGCATGGCACAGATACAACCTTGGAAATAGTGTGAAAAAAACTATAAAAATCTGTGGTCAATCTAAGAAAAGGAGAATGATAGAGTGATATGAAGAATTAAAGCTAGGGTTTACGCAGCAGTCATCTACTGTGTGCCTTTTTTTTTTAATTGAGATGAGACAATTCTGTGGCACTGATACATGGAGTAATATTATAATAGATTTTTAATTGTACTGAGGAAAATACTTGCAGGGTCAAAATTTTTAATCAATGAACAGATTAAATGTCCCATGAAAGGTACCATATTTTTTTTTTTTAAATCTGAAAATTAGTTGCAAAGTCACAGATAATTTAATTATATTGTCTTGTCTTGGGATAATAAAGCAGACTGAGAATTATAATAGTCAGAGAATGAAATCTTTTCTGCTGAGAGATGTTTGGAAAATGAAGAGTTAGACTAACTGCTTTTAAATGACCCTACTCATATTCATAAGTATATTATTTTAACAATAACGTATTTCACAGTCATGATTGGTGGGTCATCTAGTGAGCTGTACCTTTTTTATGCTGGGTTTTATGCACATTTTACTCTCAGTAAAGCTAAAGTATGGTTGAAAACATCTGGGAAGGAAGCATTTCTGGGATTCTGATGGGATTTTCCATTTATAAGTATAACCTTATGAGTACCAACCTTTAAGACCAGTACTCCAAGTTTGACTATTACAGGACATCTATTTAGCAACCACCTTCCAATGCACCTACAATTGTCCTTAAAATGCATGAAAAAAATGCTAATGTATAACAAAGAGAAGAATCATCGACATTCTCCTCATAATATAAGAATACCTTTTCCCTCCTTGTGTGTAAATTCTTCTCTTAAGTTTTGAGGCCTTCTTATATCTATTCTTCTTTTCTAAGCAGTGCTGTTTACCAGATCATAGCACATCAGCACATCCATTCTATCCTTGTTCTTTTCAAATACATAACTGCATTGCCTTTCTTCTTTCCAGGTTCTCTGTAAATAAAGATGCAAGTCATTAGTTAACTTGGGTGCCTTTGAACATTGTGGTGCAAACCTGAACATACTAGGTGGACTGGTCAACATATGAAGAAAGTGTGAACTTTAAGAAAAATCACTAAGCAGCAAAATCTGAGATCTCATTGCTCATTCTCTTCATTATTAGCAGCTTGATGAATTTGGTATCTTGGCAAACAGAATGATGACCAGAATCTTTAATAGGTATCCACTCTGACTTATTATAACAAAATAAAGTAGTGGGGGAAAGGCTAGAAATTATGTCTTGCTTCAGCACTTAATAGAAAATAGAAAATGAGCTGGTATGAAATAGTGAAAATTCATAGGAAAGTGTTCCAGATAACTTGAATCATTAAACAATATTATTGAGACAGATTAAAAATTTATTTTCTTATCTCCTCCTATTTTCAGGGACAAAGGTGTCTCTGTAGACTTGTGATACTCTATCTTGTATTAAGCAATTTCCACCTCAAATGTATTAGCTTGTCTTTTCAAATGAACAGTCTGGAATACTTTCAAACATAACTCTAAACAGTAGGTTCATACAGTTACTTTATTCGTTTAATTAAAATGAAATATTTTGTATTTCTTGTCATAATTTTAAACTATAAAATATATTTCCCTATATATGCAAGCATTTCTTTTAGTATTTTAAATAACTGTATAAGTGAGGATCAAGGAGAAGTATCGTATTGGAGTTAAAGGAATTGGAACACTCCTCTGTGGAAAATAATTTTGCTAGACAATATTGGTGTCATTTCCTTCCTTCTCTAAAAATCTTTCATGGTCTATGCATAGATTGATTACTAGAAGAAAATATTTTGGATTTGACTTCTTTCTAGGCTGGAGATTAATCTCACCTATCACTTTCTTGAGTTTCAGTTCCCTGAAAAATATGATGTGAGAAATGTAATCTTAAGGTGCATAAAAATCATAAGGTAAGGTTAGAACTTTCAAAATCTTTCAGTGCACAGCTGGTGTCAGTGGTGAAGACTTTACAAGATGATACTTTTAAAGGACAAATTTGACTTAATTGAGTAAATGATGTATTTAGAGTTAGGGGGAAAAGTGTAATAGTGGGCTTTTGTCCTAAGGTTTTGAAACATAGGTTTACCCCAGTTATGTTGTTTAAGTGACAGGACCAAGTTTCCTGTGACCTTTGAAGACCAGAGAGTATCCGAATTTGCAGTATAGATTTATACTAGTGTGCTAGCATCAGTGACCCGATCTCATTTATTGTGCTGTCTTTGACTATAGGCTTCTGTTGGGTGACCTGGCTTCATGACTGAAATATTTGGTCTTCCTCAGATACTGCAGTGTATATTTTACATATCAATGCGATGCAAACACTTTAAAATTTTAAGGCCATAAAATTGAAATCAAAGTACTTTTTAGGTAGTGTCTCTTCACTTTCTGTTTCTTAAAGTTCTGAGTAATGACTGTGACCATTTTTACATTACATTAAATGCCATCTCTGGTTTGATGCATAGCATTTGCAGTAGCTCAAAAAGTAGAAAATAGATTTAAATTGCCTCAGATAGCCAGTTGAGGCTTTCCTTGTGGGACACAGTTTTTATACTAGCTAAAAGTAGAGAGAAGTGTGGGTACTTGTTTCTGCCCCTGGCTGACCACAGACTTGAAATAAGAAGAAAAGTGAAGAATGTCCAAATTCTGCTTAGAAGGTGGTATGTGATGAAGAATGAGACAGTCAGTCAATAAGAAGCAGAAAAATACTATTTAAGATTTCGTATGTCATAATGTCAAAATGTTTATTTTTATGTCACTATGAGAAATAAAATTTTGAGAGGCTAATATAATACCATAACAATCCAATGCAAAACAACTAATATTAAAAATTTAACAAAATGAAACAATACTCAAAATATAACACTTCAGTATTATCCAAAAAAGGGAGGGAAACAGCTTTTTTATTTTATTCAATTTAATCCTATTTGTTATATCTGACCATTTCTGTTGATATGAGTGAAGGGAGATAACCCTTTCAAATATTGTGTTATTAAAGACGTTTTTTATAGTCTTGTTTTTTTTGTTTTGTTTAGATTTTTCTTTGTCATGATTCAGATTACAGACCTCTGTGCAACTCTGTAGGATTTGTGTGTGATTATAAATAAATAATATAATCTAGCAAGCACGTTGCCTGTCACCCAACATCATCTACTCAGAATGAGCTGCTGAACCAAAAAAAGCTAACAGCAAAAAAAGAGGTAATTAACATTATAAATGATTGTTCAAGAATCAAAGTTTACCCAGGGCTGGAACAGTTCATTTTCCTCCCCTTTCCTCTGTTCCCTTTCCTGGAACAGGCTGCCCAGAGAGGGTGTGGAGTCTCCTTCTCTGGAGATCTTCAAGACCCGCTTGGATGCAGCCCTGTGCCAGGTGCTCTAGGTGGCCCTGCGTGTGCAGGGGGGTTGGACTAGGTGACCTCTAGAGGTCCCTTGCAACCTTGACCATTCTGTGATATTTGTGGTAAATTTGTTCAAGCAGATATTTCTCTACTGAAGAACAAAAGAAAATGTGTATTTGGTTGAAAGATTAAAAAGGGGGCAGCTTTTCACAGAACATCATGTGATTCTGACTGAAAATGAGTAATAGTGAAAGAAACTTATTGTAAAAGCAGAGATTCTGATTTCTGAATTTCACCATTTACTGAAAATGAAGAATCTGGTGTCTGAGCACTTTTGTGCATGAAAATTGAATGAGTGGGTGCTACAGTTTTTGTCTACAGTTTTGTCTTCCCCAGGCTGTGGGGAAAATTTGCTAGACATTGAAGGGAGTAGATTTAACTACTGTTTGCTAGTTTTAATTATTCTTTTATTCTTATGTTATTATTATGTTCAGAAGCACTTGGATTTTTTAATGTCTCATCCTGAAAATATTGACCTAAGAATAACTTCCTGCATGAAAGCTGTCCCATTGAAGTAGTATGCATGAAACTTAATAACATACTTGGAATTATTCATATAGAAAAGTATCTGTGGGAGGACAAGAGGTATTATTTCCCTGTAATTCCAAGACCAAACACCATCAATTTCAGTAAAAACTGCACTATTTCTCTTACTGTATATATGTGGATGTTATTGCCCTCCAACCACAAAAGTCCCAGTTCTAAGAAAGCTTGAAAAATGTCTCTCTCTCTATCTCATTTTTTCTCTCTTTTTGTCCTTTCAGTTCAAATACTTCCATTTTAAATAGTGAGAGAGGGAGAGAAGTAGAGCCAAAAGGTTTCTAAAGAATATAAACATATTGCATCAAAATGCTAAAAAGAACCCATACGTTTTGATTAGTTAATTACTCAAGATTAAAGTATGATTAAGAAGCCTGATTTGTGATTTTCTGGTTTATGTTACACCTTTTATTTCTCTTTAAAATATATGTTCTCCAGTTATTGTCTGTTCCTCACTGGTGGATATTATGACAAGTAAATACTTAACACGTTAAGCATAAAGTATACGTAGTGCTTATTATAAACTATCTGTAATGCTTTACATGCAAAATAATGAGATATTTATACAGATTTTCATGATACTTCAATTATATTTTCAATATATTTTCAAATATATTTATTCAATATATTTTCATTTTGATCTTACCATTTGCAGGTGTAGAGGTTTTATTAGGTATGTGGTAAGTTGGGAGAATAAGTTATGGAGAATTTTCTGATTGTTAGATCTATTTTAAAAGCAAGGAAAAAATACAAAGACAGCTACATAGGTCACCTACATGGCTGGAACATCCTAAAATCATTGTACAGGTGATTTTGCTACCTGATCTAACAGAGAAACTGGTAACAGCAGCAGCTTGATGTTTTCTGTAATCTTAAATGCACCAGTAAGGGTTCACTTGCGCATACTCAGCTGGTGCATTTCATAAATATTTGCTGATAGCTGAAAATCATATATGACTTTAAACAATGCTACAGTGTATTTAAGCATTTTAAGCGTGTGTTCTGGTGGTATCACATTTCAGGTCTTGTAAAAAAAGCTAAAATGCCTTGCATGGAAAATTGCATACTGTGTTAAATGTTTTCATAATTTTTATATTCCATTTCTCTTTTATGTAAATTTTCTTTGATGAATGCTCCACACTAATTTTTCGCAGGATCCTGTATTTACAGAAGCTTTCCTTGACTGTGAGGTAGGACTGCTGCTCCCCTTGGTGCACCCCACATTCGTGTTCCTCACTTGTCCAGTCCTGGCTAGGCATTGTGTGCACTTGAACTTCCTCTGTATCCAAACACACAAGCTTTCTTCCTCCATATGGCTGGGATACATCATTAAACAGGTGAACCTAGGAACTGTTCCTGTGTCTAGAAATTTAGATTTATATCTGGGAAGTTCAGGGTTTCGTTCCAACTATTTGAATAGACTGTACTGTTGTTATCACCTATTTTTGTTCTTTTTTTAAAAAAATTCTCTGCGTATTTGAGCTTCTTTTGTTTCTATTGCATCTTGACTGGCTTCTCAACTTAATCAACTTCTCTTGATTTACCAATTCTCCTATGATCCCGTGTTCACAAGTAGTACCATCAGTGCTCTTCTGTTTGTGCTCTTCCTTCTAAGTTTCCTTGTCTCAATCCTTTGTTCAAGATTTTTGCCCTCAGTCTGCTTTCCTGCCAGTCTTAGATTTTTTTTCCTTCTTTCCTTTCCTAGGTCCTTGTTCAGGTATTATCTGAAGGTCCTTCCTAGGTAAACCCAATCTGCTTACTCAATTATTGCCTTTTTCCTCAGTTTACTGTATTTCCCAATCCATGTATTTTTTGTTGAGTTAGCTCACATTCCTTCTACCCAACTCCCAATCCTCTTTGCCTTCCAATGTTTCTTGTCCTAATGCCATTTTTGTTTGCTTGCTTACGGATGATTTTCTTCCTCTTCCCCAAGAGACTCCTGAACATTTTGTCAAAATTTGGCCAGAAATGTATCCTTCACAGATGAGTCTATTATTATGTCTTGCATTAGGAAGTAATTGCTCAGATGCTTTAGATATTCAAATAATTCAAAAAAAAAAACAAACATAAAAACATACTTTGTTTTCTTTTTATCCTATTTACCGTAGTCCAATTATGTAAAACTGTATTACTTTTACAGGCATGTTCTTTACTGTGTCACTGCTTTGCAATAACTGCCATAAGTGTACATAAGTGTATTGCTTATTTCTACTATTTTTTTCTGTATCTTGATATGTAACCATCCAAAGTGTATCTTTTCTTTTCTTTTCTTTTCTTTTCTTTTCTTTTCTTTTCTTTTCTTTTCTTTTCTTTTCTTTTCTTTTCTTTT
>JAUBNY010001204.1:1566730-1577114 GCA_032275445.1 Crypturellus soui
TTTTCTTTTCTTTTCTTTTCTTTTCTTTTCTTTTCTTTTCTTTTCTTTTCTTTTCTTTTCTTTTCTTTTCTTTTTTTACCCTGTGGGTTGTCTCTATCAGCTTCAGATTTGCTAGCGTTAGAAAGACAGCCTCAGCAGTGTTGTTAGGTTAAGGCAGCTTTCCTATGCATTTCCAATTAATCCCAGCAGGTTGTCTCTTTGTGACAGGATAACATATAAAGTGCACTACAAGATTGTGGCACTTTCTCTTCTACAGATTGAAAAGAGAATACTTGTGTCTGCATTTCAAATACTCAGCAAGACAGATGTTACATATAGCCTTTTATACATACTACGAATTTTAAATATTTTGCAGTTTGCAAACACTATGAAGTAAATGCTCTCTCTCATGTGCAAATTTCATTGCTTATTTTGAAAATCAAATGGAAATCATATGCATGTTTTAGCAAAATAGTGAAATTTTTAGAGTAAATACAAGCTAAATAATTAATCTGCGAGTAGAAAAAAGTTACCGTAGCAGACTGCTGTTTTTGTTTGACATATCTGTTACTGAAAGAACTATAGTACTTGTTATGTGGGATACTATTCATATAGAAATATAAATGAGTTATACTACAGTACTAGAACTACCAGTACGTGTCCTACTCCTCACAATGAGTAATGAAAATGTGAATTCCTATGACTGCTGAAGAAAGGGTAGAAGGTATGCCCACATCAATACACATGCGCACACACACGAATGCATACATGCATTACATATATATATATTTATATATCCTAGAGTTCCTGTAAATGATTAATTATTGCCATTTGATTTTTTCAGATGTAAGGATTCATTAATCAACACTCCTAAACTATCAGAGTCCTTGCTGAATGAATAGTTTATTATAATAGATTGTATTTCATAGAGTGATACTATTATGCAGACGTTTTGAATTGCAAATGAATAGCTGCACATCTTTTGGATCTGTTAATGCATGCCAAATCAGAGCCAAATAGCCACTAGCTACATAGACACAGTGCGACATTTCTAAATTCTCTAGCTTTTTTCTAGCATCATATTTGTAGAAACAGAAACTGTGAAACTGTTAAAATGCTAAGCCTTTCTCTTAATACTTAAGTGCTTGTGATTTGCATAAAAATGATTTTCTCTCCTTCCCCCGATCAGTCTATTTACATATAAAAAGCATATAAATATAAACCACTTAATGTTTAAAAACCTAGTGTTCTGACAGTTTACAAAAAGTTGCCGATGAAAATGCTATTTTTAGTCACATTTAAGATTAATTTAAACCATTCTTTGCTATTAGCTGTATGTACTTACTGTACCTTGTTAGAAAAAAAAGATTTCTATAAATTACTGCATATTCATTAGTGAAAATGATTTTAAGTCCTGTTTTGCAGTGAAAGAGTATAGTAGGTGATTAAGCTTTGAATGTCAAGACAAAATATTCCATTCAGCAGGTAAGCTCCAGGCTCCAGTACTGCGGTAAGATAGATTTTCTTGCTGCTAACAGCAGGAAATGTTCTTTGATGTGTTCTCTGGCAGTTCAGTACAAATGGTCCTTACACGCATGTTGACAGAATTGAAAACCAGCTAGAGGAGCTAGCCTCAAAACTATATTTTATTACAATACTGTTTTGGCAATTGCAGTATAATACTTTATAAAAGAGAAAAATAAGTCAAAGTAGCCAATTTTATAATAGCAGTGGATATATAATAGAAATTCTTCTTCAAAAAGTATTAAGAACTTTATGGAAGAAATACTTATGCTTTAAGTTTAAAATAATGTATGATTTTGAATACTGAAATTAAAATCTGTCTAGAAACCAATTTTTCAAAAGTGTTTTGTTTTCAATTAGATCAAAAAGTTAAGATTAGCATTCTTCACCAAATCTAAAGATTCCTTAATTTTATTCAAAATATATTTTATATATTTGTATGACAAAATAGCATTTCAAATAAGCACAAATTGAAAATGCTGGTATCAGTTTACTGAAATGAATTGATTTTTTTTTTCTCTAGTGTAATGGAACTCCATTATTTCATGAGAACACAGATTGAGCATCTCTTCCCTGTATCTTTAACTGTACCTGATCCTCAGCTCAAGCAGATTTCCCAATATATTCCATAGTCAAACTGCTCACCTCATAGTCCAAAGAAAAGTCTCTTGGGCACCACAATATAAGAACTGCAGTCTAGGAGCTCATCCTATGGGTGAGCCAAGCAATACTTTCTAAATATCACTGCAATCAGCAAATGAAAAAGTAGGTAACTGACTGTACTTGATTTTTTTTTCACCTGAAAAATACTTGGTTATACTTTTCTAATAGAAAATTAGTAAGTGAGATATATTTACTTGGGACTTGATTCTCTGAACCCAGAAGCTGATGGAAAATTTCAAACTGAGAAGTGGGATTTGGGGCTGGACTAAGGCAGGGCTGGGAGGGCGATGGAGCCTGTGGTGGCCTCAGCTTCTCTGCACCGATAAACTTTCGGGCCCCTCAGAACATACAGCATGTTTGGGTCTGGGCAAGCCATGCCAGTGATGCCTCTTGCCACAGAGATGAGTGATGGGTGGAGATTTCAAAGCTGAGGGAGTGAGATAGCAGGATGGTGTGTTCTCCAGGTCAGAGTCAGGGAAACTAATGCCTACAGGGAGCTCAGGATCACCAACAAGAGCAATAGTTAGCAAAATACATCCCTAAAGGCAGGGGGAAGGGGCACAGGGAGGGCTCCCCAAGGGAGACAGGGTTGTGAGGTTGTGACAGTTTCATCTACCACTACGAAACTTGACTAATGCAGGGGTGTAATGCAGCTTTCTCAGTTTCTGTTCAAATACAAATGCATGTCTGCATCAGGGTGATATACTTTATATCTCATCTAGAATACATTATTTTTATTTATGCAATTTCCTGGTTATATAGCTATACGAATGGAAGGGCTTGAAATAATTTATCTGAAGTATAACATATATGCACTATTCCTAATTTGTAAATGGCTACATTGTTCCAATAGGAAAAAAGAAGGCAGGCAGAAATCCTATCCTAGCTGCTTCAAATGAAAACTGAGCCTGAAAATAAAATATATATAGACTCAGTCCTTGGGGAGAGATTTGGATCCCATGAATGCTGTAATGCGTGAGAATGTTTTACTGAGGAGAACAGAAATGATTCTTTTTAGAAAAGTACCATTAGACTGTAGGTTTCGATTTTAGGAAATCTGTCATTTATTCTGTTTTGAAGTGACAAAACAAGAAAATGCTGATGTGAATTTCAGCAATTCTTGAAATAACCATTGCATCTAAATTCAAGGTAAGAGACAGATCCTGTCCATCAGAAATGTGGTATTCTCTGGGGCTCGTGACTTTTGCAGCAAGGAAAGCGAGCCTCAATTTTGATGACCACTTGGGAGCAAGGTTTACCTAGATTATCTATAGTTAGGGAGTGATCCTAACTTTGAAGTGTGTAGATATTGAAGATAAAATGCCTCCATAAAATGGCTGAATAACATATTTGTGATTTTTTTCCCCCTTGGTTATATGGATCAGGCTTGAATTATAATGGCAGTGAGGATAATGTTTTCTAGAAACAAAATCTGTTCTTTTTGCTCGACTACAATTTGGTGGGGGAAGGGCGGTTGTGTATTTTGGGTCTGAAATGATTGAAGCCATTAAATTAAATGCAGCATACAGTATCTATTATAAAGAAAAAAATATTGAACTTTAATAAACAGTGATAATAGAAAGGAAGAGATTTAGTCATTCTTTTTACTCAGATAAGAATTTGACTACTAGTTATTAAGTTTGTTCATAAAATGAATAATTTTTTGAAATAGCCGGTGGGCAGAATGAGCAAATAGAATAAGCAGCTAAAAGTTTGGAAGCTTATCTCATAGCAAACTCATGATCCAGCAGTTCTGAATGATGAAACATTTTTACAGACAGATATTTTAATGTAGCACTATTAATAGAATTAATGTCCTCCTTACTTTGGAGAAGTCGGAGCAAAAAATCTTTCCTGTATTAATTTGCTGCCATGCTTTGTCAGCAAGAATCTATTTAATTACCTTTTAATTTGTGATTTTGATGAATGCCATGAACTTATTTTTAATATAGTACACATTTTTTAGGATATGGAGTTACAATGTATATGATAAGTAGCAAAGAAATCATAGAATGTTAAAAAATTAAAAATGTTGTAGAATGTTACCTACAAATAATATACAAGTATATTTTAAACAGCTGATCAAACCAAGCAAAAGTTATGATTAGATTTCTTATACAGATGAAACTTTGGTACCATTAAAGCTGAGAATGAAATTCTGTTTTTTTCTTCAAGAAGTCTTGCTAAATAAATTTGTACAGTTACATCAAAAAGAGCAGAGAAAAGAAAATGAGTACATTTTCTATACCTCTAATCAATTTAGTGTTATAAAGGTGTATGATTGCACACTTCGGTAAAACAGTTTTACAATATATTGATATGTAATTATGCATCTCTTATGGTTTTATAAAACATAAGTTGTTTTATATACACCGATCAAAACCAAACCAAAACAATCACAACTCTCTTACTTTTTCTCTTCCACTATCTTTGGGAGGAAGTGGAGAGGGGATGATAATAACGGAACTACTGATGTCTAACCAGAGGTACTTACCTCTCTGATTAATGTTGCTGAAATCAGTGCAAGATAAGAAGTTTCTCAGTATAAGAAAAATAGGCAGCATCAACAAGACTTAACCAAGATCTTAGTCTTGTTTTTCATCTGATAATGCATATCCCAGGAGAAGTATCAAGACAACAGAATTCAGCCACAAGAAAATTTAAAGTATTCTTCTTCTTGATGTTCTCTTTTTCTTATTACTCTCTGATTTAAGGAAATATAGTTTTTTAGTATGCAAAATCTGTAATACTCATTCGTAGCGTAAAGGACTCCCAAATGATTATTTAAGCCAAACAAGATTTCATTGTCACTGGGGAGCGTCAAGCAGGAAGATCTTGGGATTTGCATAATAATTGGTTTGAGACAAGTGATATTCCATACAGTACTATGTATAGAGAGAGTAATGAATATGGCAGCCACAGTCTGTTAGATCCATATCAGGAATATAATGAAAGCAGAATATTTTTCAGTCTTTGGAGGTTTTCAAACATCTATACAAGCTAATGAGCTAATTTAGATAAGCATTAAACATGAATTTAATCACATTACTGGTAATTATTAGCAGACACACAATATGAAGGCCTTTTAGTTTCCTTCAAAAGTTGTAATTAACCATAAAAAAGTAAATTATTTGACCTCGTGAACTGCATACAAATGACTCAACTGAAGAAATGAGATTTAATAGGATGCTTAGCTTGGAGTCATTTTCCTTTATATATTATTTAGCTGAAAGTAAGTGCGTTCTCTTTCACATGCTAACTTAAGAGCAAAATTAGGCTGCATTTCTGAATATGTTATTCAGTGAAATGACCCTGAAAACCAAACCTGTCCACTAAGAGCATGCAGCATATGTTTGTCTGCTATGTGGGCACCACATTCCCTTACTGTCTTTTTCATTTGTCATGAATTAGTGCTTAAGCGTATACTTCCAGTGGCCTCACTAGCGCCTCTGAAATGTTTGAGGTTAAGCATGTGAATGAGGGTCTCACTGGGTTAGAATAAGAAGTGTGCTCCAGATGATACTTGATGTTTTACTCAGTAAACATTACACGGGCAGGAATGTCAGGCTCATAACACTGGGAGCATAGGAACAGCTCCTCTGTGAGTGCCTACAGCAGAAGGCATGCATTTCTACATCAAAAGAAAAAAAAGAAAAGGACTATAAAAAGATGTATGTAAAAAAAAAAGTGTATGACATGATTTTCAGGGAAGTCCCTGAAAATTTTTTAAGTCATAGAAATAGTTGGGTTTTTTTATCTTATAAACTTAAATATGTGACCAATCCTGTTTTTTGTCTGTGTGATTTTACAGCAAAAGCAGCTGTTATGTAAAGCCTTGTAGCTGATGTATCTAGAGATTGGTCCCTGACGTTATTATTCTGGAAAGGAACACTTAATAATCTAATTTTAAATAATGGAAGTGAACTATTTTTTAAAAATTGGCAAATGGCCGTGACTATTCAATTTCTCACAGGCAGTGAAGGAGAGTGCTTTCTTATTTAACAGAGTAGTGAGCTCATCTACTTTTTCATTTATCACTATGCTCAAGAGTACATCTTACATGCTTTTACTCATGTTACTCAGAAGTTACACGCCTTCAGCAATATTGAAAAATGAAGATTTATATAGAAATATATAAAATGCCTTATTTCCAAGGGATTATATTTCATATGAAAAGGGATCATTTCATAGGTAACTTTTTTACTTCTCAAAAACTGGTGGAAAGACTTATTTTTAATTAGAAACTACTTCTAAGGCATAATTCAGGGAAAAGGCATAACCTGAAAATGAACAGCTTGATTTTTTTTTTATTTTTCAACAGAGAATAGGAAAAAAATCCACACTTGAATTTTTCCTCTATAACTTTGATTTTTCTGAAAGTCTTTTTCTGTGTAATTCATCTTTCAACAGAAGGCTGACCAGCTTGAGTGGATCACATATCAACTATCATCTTAATTGCCTTAGATTTGGTAATTTTGTAATATGTTTTGCATATAAAACCTTTTTGTTTTCAGACTTCTTTGCTCAAATTCATAGATCCTAGAGTTATAATTATCTTGACATCCTAGGTATTAAGCTAAGCTAAGGTGTCAAGCTCTGTTGCACACCAGAGATGGAGTAGTGGAATCAAGCCAAAGCTGCACTTTTCCCATCTTGCAAATGGCTAAAGAGACTGGCCGTATCTTGCCTCCGGCATCCTTCCATCTTAGGCACTATTTCTATGAAAGCTGCTTTCCAGCCCCACAAACACAGGATATTTGGGATAGGAACAAGTGCAAAGACATCAGACAGAGGAGTTACTGGTCAGCTGAAGGTAGATAAGTGGTGTCTGAAAGCTGAGTGCTCAACACCTTCATGTGCTTTTTTTTTTTCTGCAGTATATATATTCTTTTTTTCTTGTAAGAGCTTTAACTTCCTCTCCTTCATCAGATTTTTTCTTTTGCTCTATTTCAAAATATTTTGCTCTTCTACTCTTGTCACTTTTTTCTGACGTAATTGTCCTTTCTCCTTTTGTTGGTTTTTCATCTGGCCAGTCCTTGTTAAATAATATTTCTGTAATATTGTGGAACTAATAAAATTGTTCCTGCAATTGCATTCTTAAGTTTGCTATACATCTTTTTCTTATGCAGTTTTTATAACAGCAGTTACAATAGTGGGGTATACTATCTAGTTACTAATTGATATTTACTATAATAAATATAAACATTAACTATGATCCAGGAAAATGACAAGAGCATGATCATTAATTACAAAGTTTGCATCCAATAATTAACTTAAAATAACCTTTTATTTATTTGAAGGATAAAATTAATTGTTTGAAAATAAAGAACAGAAGTATGCTCACTGGAAATGAAGGTTTTCGTTAAACTTCACAGAGTGTGATAAGAAAGCAATGAGTGGAAGGTTATACCTGTGCTTAATGAATGAAGCTCATGGTTCCATTCTCTGCCAAAGTACCTGCAAACTAGTATATGTGTGTATGAATTTACAACATTATGTAAGCAAGAAAAAGTATTCTCTTGCTTTTTTGTTTTGCATATTGGCAAATAGAAAGAATATATATAACTGCTTTCTGTGTTCCGTCTAGAGCACATGGCGATAGGACCATATAAGAGTGTCTCTATTGTACTTAAGTAATTTGTATACAAAAATATCATCTTACTGGGAAAAATAACATTCAATTGAGGAAGGGATATTGTTTAAACAAAGTTTAAGCTTTGTTGTTGTTGTCTAAGGCAAATCTCGAATGGAACTATACCTGTACATATCCAGCTGGTTTTTCCAACAAACCTGCTGGAATTGCTTTACATAGTTTTTAATAACTTCTTTTTATGTATTTAATAGTCTGTTTTTAAACACTCCAGCTGCAGCTATATGCAATCTTGTTTTTTGGCTAAAGTATCTAATTTGAGTATGAAAATCATCTGGCTGTTAAACATACAGCTTTGGTTTACAAACATAAGTTTCTAAGTCTCTGTCCTCTTTTAGTCCTCCTTAAGAACTTACAGCACTTCATATCCTGTGTTGATAAGTAAAAATTTCCTCTAGTTTTGCTGTTGAGTAATAATATTGAAAAACCATGAAATAAAATGAGGAATCATAGCATGTGTTGATAACTCAAGAAAGAAAAAAGCTATTATCAAAACCTGCACATAGTAAGATGTCTGCAGTCTTTCAAGTTTTTAAACCATGCTCACCTTTCACACAATGTTGAAGGGCTCCTTGTCCCTGAGGGTGATGAGAAGCCTGCGAAAATGCACAACCAAATATACCCCAAACTGGGCAGTACTCCCTCAGACATCTTAGCTCCACTTCCTGCCGTATGTTAATTCATGTCTGTGCTATGGAATCACAAAAACTAATTTACTTGGGGTGATTTGGAGACAGATGCACTGAATATCTTCCACAGATTTTAGTAATGGGAATATTCTTTAGAAAAATTGAGGAATATTGTCCCCAACTTTATAGTTGAAACTGAAGCAAAATATGAAATAAATCCGGTGGTTGTCAGCTTAAGAAGCATTTCATCCTTACTGGTTCCCATTTGAAAAAAGAGTTTTATTTCTGCAGAGTGTGCTCTGGAATATGTTTTTATTTGGTGTCTCTGAACTCAAAACATATCTTTTCAGCTTGTGCAATTTGGGAGTAGACTTGCTGAAATAGTGTATAGTAAAACTTCTAAAACTGAATATACAGAAATATTCTTGAAGTTATTTATAGGGAGACCAGATCATTCTCCTAGATCGTGGCAGAGGAAAAATTGCATTTTCAAGTGGTTGTGGAAATTACTTGATTTTCTGGCTTATATTTGACATTTTGAAGATTTGGTTTTAATAACCGTGCTGGGACATGTAATTTGTGTTAACCAGTGACAGAGCTACATTGATTTACACAAAATGATGAGCTGGTTCATTTCTTCTATAACAGTGTGAAATGCCTGAGGCAGCTTTTTCATGGGAAAGGCACTATGCAACTGTTGTTAGTAATTTTTCTTAGCTCAGTGAATCAGCATGTGTTGTAAAAGATGGAGGAAATATTCATATGCCATGCTGGTCATCCTCCTTTGCATGATGAAAACAAGCAAACAAACAAACCAAAACAAAACCAAAAAGTCCGACGAGTGATTTTTGACCCATGCAGCTATGAAAAAATTGCCTGAACAGGTAAGAAAACAAGCTGTCTCCATGTTCATGGTAGCAGACAGTTCCAGTGGGATCTTGTTCATTCTGTGAGTTTTTGTGACCTCTGCATGAGCAGAAAGTTGCGCATGAATATGTAGGCAAGCACCAGCAAGGCAGATGTTACACTTGCTGACCTTCACTTGCTGAAACTGATAATCAGTTTGGCTGTCATTCATTGTCCTTTTGAGGCTTTCACACAGCAAATGAATGCCAAGGAGACATATTTGATCTGGCAGGTCGTGCCAGAAATTAGGTTTGGACTTGAATTTTTTGGAATAGACCCGAGCTTAGTTTGACAACAAAGGGAATGCTGCTGCAGTAACATGTGCAGATGATAATGTTTCTCAATCTGTTTGCATGCTCCAGAGCAGGGAGATGTTGGAAGCCTTTGCTACTTTCATGCAGCAGTGACTATGACAGCAAAATATGCAGTAATATCAAATCATATACTTTATATATATATATATACAAGGAAAATGGGTACTGAATTTACAGCTTTGTAGCCTAACAAATGGGACAATCATGGAGAGTGTTTCAGTTAAGAGAAGGTAAATCATTATTGGCAGTCATAGGAATCTTCCACTTTATAAGCAACAAGAAGGAATATTTAAAATAGAAATACAAGTATTTTTTTTCTCATGCATTTATTGACATCTGATCCACTTTAATCACCCAGCAGCTAAAATAAATGGGATAGAAAAACACAAGCTTTCTGTGATGTTTTGTCAGATTTCTTTCAAAACTTTATTAAGGGTTTTTAGAGATGCTGCAATGGTACATGAGGTTGAATAACACTGCAGCTGTGTCTACTAGGCAGAAGGGATGTGATGACAGAAGCACAATAGTGTTCAAGGACCAGAGAATATGAAGATTTTTACTTCTTTAGAAGCTGCAGTGGGATGGCTATTCCCTATAGGGATAGCATTTTCTGTTTATGTCAAGCATTTGCAGCCTTACTGCCAGCATTTGGCTCAGTCAAAAGCCCAGTTTACAAGTTGCCTACTTTCTATATCCTTTCACCAATTCTCCTCATGCGT
>JAUBNY010001208.1:91064-102808 GCA_032275445.1 Crypturellus soui
CCCGAGCTCCATCCTCAGCACTGGTGCACACAGGACTCCTGCCAGAGGTGCTTGTCCCCTGTGATGCCCCCAGAATAGCAGATTCTCTGCAAATCTGGCACTGGGAATAGCAAAAAGCACAGCTGTCTACTCCGTTCCTTAATAAAAGGACAGTCCCCTATCAAGCCACACTGTTGGGTACCAACTATGATGCACTTTGCAGCTCAGAACAGCTGATTCTTACGTGCAATATATGCTGTATATTTGGACTGGGTGTTTATGGAAAGGGTATCAATTTTCCTAATGAACTAATTGCACAAAGAATGGGTGTTTATGGCTCAAATCCGCATGATCTGGGATCCCAGCAGAGGACCTGACTTTTCATCTCCCCTCATCTCATTGCAATGAGGTGTGGCCAGACACGCAGGTTGGGGGTGAATTTGAAGCTATCGCCATGAGGTCTGCAACGAAGAGAGCCTCCAAAACTGAAAGAACCAAACTATTCAAAGGCTAAAAAGGCAGAACACGGCAGAAACATGTTGGGAGCTCTTGCTTCAGGCAACCAGATCAACCATTTTTGTCCCGATCTCCACCAAGATGAAGTGAAAACCACAAAAACGCTCTGAGCAGCCCGGGTGGTGCCACCCGCCACGCTGCGGGATCCCCTGCTGAGACTTTCTGCCAGGCCAAGGGCACTAGGACACCCTAAGGGCACCACATCTCTCAGATGTGACCAGTGCAAGCACCAAGATGATGACAGGAACGTGCCAGCTAGTGCCACCAACCAGCTCTTGACTTGAACCTTCCATCACGCGAGGACGAAGGGACAGGGCAGGCACCAGGCACGTCTCGGGGTGCATCTGCAAGGCTCTAGCTCACGAGCAGCAACAGAAACTTCAGCAGGAAAACGAGGAGCTGCGGAAACCAAGGAGGCAGCTCCCAAACAAACCTAACAGTGTCCGGAGTGTCGGCAGATCTGGCACGATCCAGGCCTGCCACCTTCTTAGATCCATGCCTGGTGTATCAGCCGCAGTCCAGCTACTTAAAGGATTAGCCGGGAATGAGCGCGCGGTTAATGATTAGCATTCCCTAACCTCGTGCTCTCGGCGCGAGGGAGCAGCCAGCGGAGCCGGGGCTGGATGCCCTGGCACACACGCTGGCACCTTCCGCCTGTTCTGGGGAGAGCAGCTTTTCTCCACTTACTCTGCGGTGCCCTTCCCACTTTTCCAGCAACACCTTCATCTCCCTGGCCCAAAATGCCCTAGGTCTGTCCCCTCCCATGCTGTAGTGTTATCCGGTATCAAGGGGACAGATGCAGCAAATGTGTTTTTATCCAATAATCTCATTTTCAATTAAAATATATAATATATATTTAAAAAGGTTTAGAAAAGCTTCTATGTAATTTGCAGCTACTTTTACATATAGATTACAATAATGTACAACCCTTCCCCAAGGTGGTTTTTAAACTGCGGGGACCTGCCAATTCTTTCCCCTCAATCATATACATTATCAAACATCAAATGTATTTGTTCCTAATACAGCTCTGAAAAAAAAAAAGCCTGTCGCTTGTACCTTTCTCAGAGGGAGAGATGCCTAATATGCCTAATGGGGACACACTTAAACATTGGCTTCATATTTATGGTAGAAAGTTCCCAGATTAGTAAAAAAATATTTCATCTATAGAAAATGCCCTTCTGAAAAGCAACCAGGGCTCTGTTAAGGCCACACCCAGGCTTTCCACGTCTCTGCTGCAGCAGGACAGCTCGGAAACAAACCCAAGATGATGTCTGGATGTCCCCGAAACGGCCGTTAGCACCCGCGCCTGCTCGGGAGCAGCCTGGCGTGTCAGGAAGGTGCTGAGAACAGCACAGGGACCTCTCCAAAGGTGCTTCTGCTTCAGAGGGGCTCTGTTGGCACAGCGACGCGCTGGGCATCCTCCCGGGCTGCCCGGGCGGACAGGAGGGAGCCTTCTGCACCGCCCTTCCCTGCTCGGTGACGACGGATGCCAGGGAACCCCAGAGCCGCTGGCGCCAGCCCCCCGCAACAGCACAGCCGCTCCCCGCGAGGTTTCCACCCAAAGCTCTTGCAAGTCCCCTGCACAGCTGTGGGATTCCGAGTGCACATCTGGTGGCTTCATGCAAACGTCCAAGTACTCCATCCCAGAGGGCAAGCGGAGCGAGGAGCGGGCCGGCCCCCTGCCCGTCCGAGGCACCGGGAGACTCCCTGCCGCAGCAGGGACAGGACAGCCAGGGAGATATTCCTCCAACAAGCAACTCTCCGCACGGGGAAAACGCTATTGCCTGGCACAGAAAACTCCGACCGAGGGTTTTTACCAGGCTTCCTCTTTGGACACGGCTCTCCCCAGAGCGTCCAAGGCAAGGTCAGGTTTGTAGGAAGAGATGTGGCACGTCACAGGTTATTACTTTTCAACTCTTCCCGTCGCAGCCAGCTGCAGGTTGCCCCCTTCTTCCCAGGTAGGCAGCCCCTTCCGCCCGAGGTGTGGTGTGCAGGGAAGCTGTATCCAACATGCTCCGTTCTTTTTCTCTGCCGGGGTGGGAAGCGAAGTCAGAACCCGATGTTCAAAACCTGAAGGACACTAGGAAAAAGACAAAGAGCGAACGGTTAGATCTTGGCTTCAAGGGAAATCCTGGATAGCCAGATAAGGGATTAATTACTATCCATCAGCCCTGTGCTCCTCAAAGGATGTCTTCGTCCAGGAGGGAACAAACACAGATCACAACAGACCTTGATGGATGGAAGTCAAGTGGAGGATGCAACTGCTCAGCTCCAAACTTCAGGGAACAATTTAAACAGGAAGACACAACAAAAGCCCAAAGGTCACAAGTAAGTACTCCTCCTATAAGCTGATGGCACCAACAAGGCGCTGCAAGATAAGCGGGTTTAAAGGAGGACTTGGCCAGCGCCAGCAGCACTGCAGGGAAGAGGAAAGTTGCTCTTCCTCTCAAGCAGCCGCAAACACGAACAGGTAGGGAAAACACTATGGGGTTTTTAGAGACCGCACGCTAAAAGAACGGTTTACATGATCAACCACTTAAAGAAATCCCTATCTACCTACACATAAGTAAATACTTCCAGATATCCTCCCCCAAAGCTCAGGAGAAATCCCTTCTCAGGCTTTCTGCCTCACCCTGGTTACAGGCAGCTTAGAGGGGCAAAGCAGCAGCTGCAGCTCCTTCAAGTAAGCCCTGGAATAGGTCTAAGCAGATTTAAGATGCTGACATAAAACCTCTGCTGGGCGCCTATGATCTGCTTTGGAAACAGAACAGTGAGATAAATATAGGGCACCAACTTGGTTGCATCCAGCAACAGGACAAATGAATGTGGAAAAAAAAATGTGAAAACAGGCAGATGATGGGGAATTAGCCCTTAGCTAAACAACTTAACACCCTGACACAAGTTACTCTGGGAAACTGCAAATGCTCGAGGGGTTATTTGTTTTGTGGAAGAACAAAGCGCTGGGACCAAAAGTAACTAGAGCAGAGATGACATGGGGTCCAGAGCTGGCCAGGCAAGGGACAAGGCTCTGCAGGCTCCGGGGCCTTACTGGGTCTGGGGGAACATCCCAAGAACACTGCTGTTCTGGTGGAGGCCCGTTGGACAGATGGCCTTGGTGCTGCTCGGAGGTGCAACCCGCACCATGGCGCAGGAGAAGCTGTTTATTCCCTGGCGTTCCTCTCCCCAGCCTGCGGAAACACGTAACGGGCAGCTGAAATGGTCCAGCTGGAGTCCTCGAGCTCTCAGAGGAAGCCCACGGCCACCCACTCTTCCCTCCTGACCGGTAAGGGGGCACGTAGGGTACATAAAGGACACACTTATTGGCCAAGGTTTGCACGACACACACCACAGCCAGACCCCACCTGTGGCTGCGCTGCTTTTCCCATCACCTTCTTCGCTGGGGCCCATGAACACCCAGTGCTCTAACCAGTATTAGCTGCCTCAAGCACTGCGGTTTTTATTTTGAAAGATCTTCTCTCATCTTGTCTACTAAGGGAAATACTTCCCCAGCTCCAAATTCACTGCAGCTATTCAAACCAGAACCTAAGCAGCAACGTTTATTAATGCTTAGTGTTACACCCCAAATTCAGCTCAGGAGGTTACACACTAAATTAGCAGGGGACTACTCGGAAAAGTAGCTTTAAATTAACAAAAATTTGCAGGAGCTTTTTTCTATGTGGGTTTAGTTTTTTCATAAGGAGTTTACAACAGGAAAGTGTCCGCCATGCTGCAGCAGCAGGGACAGTCACGCTCTTCCACGATGATTTTCTGGACGTGGGGTCTAATACTCATCGTAGTAACAACTTCAGAGAGGAGAGATGACACCAGCTTGACATCTTCCCAAATGCTTAAAGCCTGCAGTTCATTTCATTCTTCATAACTTCTAAATGTGATTCTGCCTTCTTCCCTGTTTTCCTGACAGGAATATTTTTCCATTTCTCCCCACTTAGCACCTGGTCCCCCTTTCCGAGAATCCCAACTGCTCTGTCCTAGCGGCAGGTTGCACGAGAGCAGCTCTGTTTTGGGAGAAACGCTCCCTCCCACCCACCCCAGGGATTCCAGGACAGAGATAAACCTCAAAAGCTTTGTAAAACACAAAAAGCAAAGACGAGCCAAGGACAGAAAACAAGAACCTGTGCTGAACAGGGTCAGCGTCACTTCTTGAGTGCCATACCGCCCAAAACCGTTGAAAGAACTGTAGGAGTTGCACTTTCTGCTGATAAACGATCGTGTTTCAGAACTTTTTCCAGCTCTCACTCCTTTATTACTGAGCACGTCTCTAGCACACACATTTCCTGTAAGAATTTCATCTTCTCTCCCAAGCACTTGAATTACAGCCATGCTTTTACCAGCACTAGATACTCTGATGAACAGTCCTTTGCTTCTCCATTTTATCCCCTTAATATATAAAAAAAATATATATATACACACCCCTCTCTGGAATTTTATAGGCAGAGGTCTTATGTATACAACCCAGGGTATCAGTGCAACTGGAGCCACAGGACGTAGTTATACAACATCCAAATGTTTTCAAAACAAGACCATGAAAAAATACCTGACCCCGCAGAACGAAGACATTCCCAAGTACGATGCCTGGGCCAGGGAAGGATGTAGATTCACAAAAGCTCAGAAAAACATCCCGTGGAAACGGCGCTGCAAAGCCACAGCCCGTCACTAACCTCAGTGTTGACGCAGATGAACAACACTGATGTCAACAGGATTGGTCTTTGAAACCAAAACTGACTTTCCATACCCAGCCTGAAGTGAAGATGCGCAGCTCAAGACAGCTGTTCAGTAACCCAAGGAGATCACAGGTAAGAAATGCACAAGAATGCAAGAATCTCCATGAGAAAACAGGGAAAGAGTCTGACAGATCCTCCCTCTCTTTCTACAAAGAGAAGACATCTTTTAATACAGACAGAAGAATTTTACTAAAGAATGAAATTGCAAACACACTGTGAAAATTTGGATGGAATAAGTCAGAGACAAATTGTGTTAAAAAAAGCAATCTAGGACAGGGCATCAATGCACTGGCAGCACTGCAGGAGCAACGTGCTCAGAGTGCCACAGCTCAAGGGACAGCATTTCACTCGGTCTAGACCCTGGGCACTCCTCTGGGATGGCTGCACTGAGACAACAGAAATATATTCAGCTTAATATTCAGTATCCAGCACGTCCAACAGCAATAGATATCCCAAGAAAATTTAAGTTGGAAGGAACTTTTCAGAGGTCACCTAACCCAACTCCTACTCAAATCTGCACCAACTTCCAGCTGCTCAGGTGCCTAGGGAAGAGTATGGAGGTTACGTACACGAATATTTATCAGTATTTCCTCAGCCTCCATCATTTTGAAGCTCAAGAGCTTCCTGCACCTGAGGCAGGATCTGCAGGTCGCCCTCATTTCTGCTTAGCTGGATAGTATTATTGGTTGAATTTGCAACACTAACAAATATCATAAATGTCTCCTCAACAGTAGATACTCTTGGTAAGGTTTCCACTTGCGAACCAATACCCCATATGTGCTGTTGTCCATGAAAGAAATCGTCCATTTGCTGTTAGCTAACTGAGTTCCAAGTGTAAAACACAGCACCAATGCAATTTCTCCAATTCTTTGCCTGTCTCAGTGCATAAAGAGGTAGAGATCCATGTTTATTTACCTGTTTACAAGGGTGCCAAACCCTTAAAGAAGGCATTTTTACCTCTGGTTATCCTATACATTACTTACTGAGCCAATTCTAGAAAGCTTTGTGCAAATACGAAAGATAAGAGAGCTCTGCTGTTAGCGAAAGCAGATGCACGTGATGGCACTAAGAGCCTTCCTCCTTCCGTCTCCATCGGCACCTCGTTCTCCCCTTTCCTCTCCCTTTGCCATTCCAATGGCTGCACAAGGAATTCATAGTGAACGCGACCAAGAGGCTCCCCAGACTTCACAGCTGCTCTGCTGGATGTTTGGGAAGGGTAGAAGATCCAGTAACAGGGAGACTGTGCCCTGCTGCATGCAGCTCGAAGCAGGCAGACATGGGGTAGGCATATTTTTGTAACCATATATATTAGAAAATAGAACTGCAACCTGGGGGAAAACACACTATGGCTTGCTCAAACTCTTCTGTATAGGATTTCTTTCCTTGTGGAATCATAGGTGCTCTCATGTGAAATCCATGTGAGCATCACAGGAAGACACTGCGGTCCTGCAGAGCAGTCATCTTTAGCAAGGAAAGACAAAAGCAGCTTCACTCAGATTGCTGCTCTAACTCACCAGGTTCACCACCCAGCAAGTTAAATCCACGCACCTTGGCACAGCATTTGCTGCTTCTAAGGTGTTACAATGCACTCAGAAGCATTTTACTCAGAAAATACCTGCACTCCAAAGAGGTATCTTTATTTCACTAACATGGTTGGACCCAGAAAGCTTCCCAGACAGGACTGCTCCTGCTCTAGGGCAGAATTTTCCTCAACTACACGTACCTTTTTGTGCTCCTGAAGTTAACTTGGTACCCAGGTATGGTTGGAGGCCTGTGAGGTGCTGGGATAGCTGGGAGTAGATAGAATGGGTTCAAAATTAAAGTCCAGTCCTTCTCCGTCCATGAGGTCACTGTTGATTATGTAATCCATATCACATTCAAGGTTCTCCATGTACATGTCAATGTCCAGGTCAGTGGGCAGCCTGTCCTGGTTTAATCCCACGGAGACAGGGCTGGCAGAAGAAAGAAGCGGCGGGGTGCCCAGCTGGACGGACTGGGCAGCTGCTGCAGAAACTGGAGCCTTCAAACTGGCCATGCTGGCAGCGCTCTGAGGAGATGCTACTATGGGAAGCGTTGATGGCAAAACACCGGCACCGACCGGCTCTGCCTGTTGCTCCGCAGGCTTTCCTCGGGGATTCCCTGGGCTCATCTTGCTCTGGCCAGCTTGCCCACCGAGCAGCAGGAGCGTTCGGTTGCTCATCCTGCTGCCAGTCTGCGGGAGAACAGGGTCCACCTGAGTCATCATCACGTCCCTCGGAGGCGGAGAGCTGGGGGCCAGAAGGGCTTCCAAGGTCTGGGGGCCGGAGAAGTGGCTGACGGAGCTCTGCAGCGAGATGTCGACGGGGTTAAACAGGGAGTTGCCAAAAGTGGCCGTCTGACCAGCCGCGTTCGGGCTCCGCAAGGAAAAGCTGGAATCTCTCTGGATTGGACCACTCGAGGCAGACTGCTGGGTGGAGAGCACGGACGAGCTGGGAGACATCAGGTTTAAGCCATCGATGAGCTCGAGCTCCTCGGTCACCGTCGGGGGGACGTTGCTGGATGCGCTGGAGTACACCAGGGAAGGGAGCAGCTCCTCGTCATGCAGGTCATCCTGCTCGGTCAGGATAGGAGACAGCCTGGCACTGATGGTGCTTGCGTTGGAACTGGTTCGGGGCCGGAAAGTGTTCCACACATCAGAGTCCTCGTTACTTCTTGAGGACGGGCTCCCAGGCCACTTGGGGAATTGGGAGCCAGGACTGTCAGCAGTGGCTTCTGAAGAGGACTGTAGAGAAGCCTTCTTTTTGGATGCTTTACCTCTGACTTTTGCAAGTTTGCTGCTGTTGTCCATGGAGGCAGCTCTCCTTCTTGGTGCTTTTCCACTTTTACCACCTTCAGGATTGAGCATCCACCAAGAACTCTTGCCTGTGGCTTCATTATGAACTTTGATGAACTTGCTGTGCAGGGATAGGTTATGTCTAATAGAGTTCTGAAAAAAAAAAAATACAAAATATGAGGACTTAACATGACACTTCTCACATTGATATAAAGGTATTAAGACACTACCTAGAGAAGAAAACTGTCACAAAGATCTACCCACACAAAACCTCCTAGTTCAGCTTGGACACGGACAGCACCAGCAAGGAGTGCAATGGCTCTCTGCAGTAAGCAGCAAGGGTGAAGATACCAATACAACTAGCAGCCTCCCGTTACCATCTTTATTCCCAGAAGAGAAAAATAAGACAAACTTTGTGGAGCAGGAGTCCTGGCAAGCACGGGAGCTGCCAGCCTCCCTCTGCAAGGAGGGAATGTTTTCCTCTGTGCGTCTCCAGTGGGGTAGGATGTTCAAGCAGGTTCTGCACTCCCACACTGTTCGTGCCACTCAGCCTCTCCCACCTTTCCACTCAGCAGGGCGCATATTCCCGGCCCTTTCCACTCCTCCCCTTCCTCTTCTCTTTTGCTTTCCTACAAATTGCAAGCTAACATATCCGCATACCACTACCAAACCAAATCTGTGACCTGTAGCTTTGCAGATAACCTCCCCGGTGCTTTATAACCGGCAAGCAATAATCACAAGTTCCCCTTGAGATCCGCACGGTGGTTTGTTTAACATTTGCATCCGATTTGTGCAGAGTTAAAGGTGCTGCAGTGGTAGCACAGGGATCCAAGAGTATCTGTTATTCATATAAACTGAACAGGCTGCAGCAGCCAGCAGCTTTTGTGCACGCCATCTGAATTTGGATCCATGTGAACTGTGCTTTTATCACCCTTTTCCACCACCTCTCCACAGAGTTCTTTCCTGCCTGGTGCTTTCCTTTTCCCCACCCTTTTCCTCTTTGACAAGTCCTTACTGGGCTAATTTCGTCCATCTCGCCAAAAGCACTGTCCTAAAATGAAGCAGACGCAGATAAACAACAGAGGGAAAGGGGAGAGCCGTCATGGAAAAGGACGGACACGTGAGAGCGGTTCTGCCTTCGCTCTTCTTGAATCCCTGGCCGACAAGGATTTGCAGAAGAGCTGCTCGGGATGAGTATGAAAGGATTCTGGGCTCTTGTTCAGAGCCCTCCAAGCCTTTCTGTGTACCCATGTCCTTGTGCAGTCCCATGGCTTGAGCTCTTCATAGCAACAGCTACATTGCATGTCTGCCTGCCCCCTATTTTTTTTCTCCTTCAAATTTCAAGAAAGATAATTCAGACTGGTGCTCATCTCCTGAAAAAGCTGCTGCTTTGATTGCCAAAGGTTTATCCCTCCCCTAGGTGAATGCTGAAGCCAAATAGAGGCTCCTGCAGCAGTGGAAGAACAAACACTAGGTTGTCCCATATTCTGCATTTATTCCTCTGAAAGGGATCTGAACTTTTGTCACCAGCTGCCATCAGGAAGGGCTCTGATCCCCGTGGGACAGGCTGGGTTCTCAGTACAGCCACTGGGTTCTCAGCTCCCTGTACTGAACCTGCACCTTAATCCAATAGGTTCAGAATTTCAGATTCCATTTGCTTCCAGGTATCACTTATGGCTAAGGCCAAGTTTTAAGGCCCCTGTTGTGATGACACTGCTGGAGTGCAGGCCTCTCAGTGGCACCAAAACCTGAAGAAAAGGGACCATCACTTCTGGCATCGTGAATGGAAATTTTAGTAACCTGTTTTCTAGTCTTTTGGCTGAAAAGAAGATTGAAACGAGACATCTTGAAATCAAGCTGGCATTCACAGCAACATAGACATGGGCAGCCCAGAACCTTTCACGCTGTGCAGAGTCTCAAAGTGCTTTTACGTGTTTCTGTTGAAGTGACATAATGGTCAATACCTGCAGAAACAGGTAATTGCTGTCTCTCTCCTTCCTTCCTCATCCCCTGAGCCTGCCTCCCACTAACACAAGCATTTGTCCATTTATAACCTGGCTCAGAGCTAAATCAACCCAAAAAGTGGTCCTATTCCCTCCTTGAAAATTACTTTTTCCTGCCTGCTTTAACTAAACTTGCTCCCAGGGCGGGTCAACCACCAAGATGGAAGGAAGAAAGAGAACATTTGGCATTGGTGGAGGAATGATCAAAAAGCAGGAAACTTTGGGGAGCAAAAGGGACTCAAGGGAGTGACTCTTGGTACCGGGAAGGGACCCACGGGTGCTGCCGGTTCGCAGCAGGAAGGGTCCTCTACTCTCAGCATTCCCACATCAGCACACAGCTCTCCAGCACAAAAGTGCATCTGCTGCAATGATCTAACGCACCTTATGTACATGAGACACTCAAATCTGCAGGTAAATAAAAAAATAACTATGCTAAAATAACGGTGCAAGCGCGAGCCGAAGCTGACAGCAGGGGAAGTGACAGAGCCGAGTCGTCCGGGCAACCCTGACGTATTTCCTTTCCCAACGTTAGGCAACTCGAGCTGCAAATCTAGGTGCAGCTTTTCACACGCCCGGCTTGGCACCGGCTGGGATCTGCCCGCACTGCTGGGCCTCGGCGACGCTCCAAATTTTAGCGAGCAGCATCTGCCACCACGGGGAAGGGTGGTTGGAAGGACAGAGGCTCCGTTCCAACCCTCACGACCCGCTTCAGCGAGGGACGGTGCAGGGACAGGACTGCTGCCTCTTCAGACCTCTCTGACGTTCTGGAGGCCACATCGGTCCTCTGAGCTTGTTGCGGGGACGTGGCACGCCAAGCACTGTGATGAAGATACACCAGCCTGGGTCTCATCTGCCATGGATCAAAGATGATTCCCATAAACCACATTCAGGCAAAACTGTTATGAAATTCATGGCAGATATTACGCAGAGCTGAAGCTTGGCTGGAACCCTTTGCTCAGCCATTCACTCGACCCCGGCTCCCCATGCAGAGGACAGGGCATGCGGCAGTGCCAGAGCACGTGCCTAACGCACACAAAAACCACCTCCTAATTCCCAAATGGCCACCAAGGCCTTGCAGCTTCTTCCTTGATGCAGATCTCCCAGCCCTGTTTACCGGAGGGGATCACTCCTTCCCGCTGCAAGAAGCCGGTGTCAGCAAGTAGGTGCTGGACCCCACGCAGCTTGGGCACGGGAAGATCAAGATGAAGCACCAGCCCCAGGAGCTGGCAGCACAACCGAGCGAGCAGCTCGGCCCCTCCAGGAATCAGGAAGATGCTGAAATTCCTGCAGGAAATGAGTGCTCCATGTTCAGGCCGGCAGCAGCGAGCTGAATCTCAGCCCTCAGCAACAGGCCTTGCTGGAAGCACTGATGGGATCAGAGGGAAAGGGGAGAAGAGTCTTTTTGTGCCTTGCATGGAGAGGCGCAAACCGAACACAGGCTGCACCGAGGGAGACTGCTATCCCTGGAAACCGTGCCCATTCCATCTGGATTTTCACAGGCCAACACCTGGGAAAATATCAGGCTCCTACAAAAACCCATGGAAGCACCAGGATCCTTGGCAAAATACCTGCCTAGAATTAACGACAGAAAACACCAGAAAATTCCAACGTCCAGTGCCGGCTGCTCCCTCTGCCCCGTTCCCGCTGCTCGGAGGCGCACAAAGAACGCGCTCACGTCCAGCGAGGGCCGGG
>JAUBNY010001208.1:331081-362110 GCA_032275445.1 Crypturellus soui
TGTGTGCCTTGAATTGGTAATATGCCATTCCTGGCAAATTTCAGTTCCTCTTCGAGCACAAATGCTTTGAAATCTGTGGGCCCGGCACAGCTTACTGAGGAGCTTTGCACCTTGGGTCACCGCTCTTACCGGCAGTGCACAAACATCTATTCAGTTTGGTGCTAACACAATCACTCTGTCCTTCTGCTGGATTTCGTGTTGCACTTTATAACTAAAGCACCTGTTGGTGCAATCCCTGCCGCTCGTTTTCCGTGCACTGCGTCTTGCACCATTGCATGCACCGCTCTTGCTCAGGCTGCAGCTTCCATTGACCTATGTGGTTTGTTTTTAGCTGGTTACATTAGGCATTTCTTAGCCTGTGGACTTGGCCTGGCTGCCTGTTGTTCTTCCAATGCTGCTTTGTCAAAGGGGCTGTAACAACCACTGTCCAAAAATAAAAACATCTTCCTGATGTCTGTCCATCGCTGAGACATTTTGCTTTGTCCGTGGAAGTGCGTGCTCAGGAATTGCAGTGGTCGCTCCAGGCTGAAGTGTGGTGTGGTCGGGATTTATTTTGCAATTGAGAAAGAAAAGGCTGTTTGATTAGAAAACTGAATAGGCGCAAAATGGATATAGAAAACCTTAATTTCTTTATCCTGAAAGACTTTTTTGTAGGGAGGAATGTTCTGCAGGTAACGAATCCAGCATGTGTGGCTTTTTATTGCCACCACACTCTGCGTGATACTATTGGGTCTATAGGTTTGTCATTTCGGTGGAAGTACATGGAGGCAATGTTCAAGTGCTCATTTCCTTTAAATAACGGAATAAATAACAGAAATGCCACCGAAGGGAGCGCCAGGCAGCACAGTTGGGGCTTTAACCCAAGATCCTATCAGAGCAAAACCAAATGTGATTCCTCAGCTCTTTATGTTTTTCCTAGTGCTCTGGTTTATTCTCACTGACCTGTTCTTTAAGTGAGAGCTTTCAAATAATTTCCTTATATTGATCTGAAAGAGTTGCATGCTGCTGTGATGGGGGGTAATTGCTGATCAGCAGCGTAATGTGCTTGAAAACAGGACCAAAAAGCCCAAGAAATGCTGTTTCCTCGAGCCGAGCTCGATTGCTGGTGGTGGCTTCCGACAGATTGCCCCGGACACAGAGGGCCAGGAATAATTCCTGAGCTTTGGAGTCTATTTATAACTCTTGGGAAGAAACATGCTTTTTTTTAAAGGCAAAAATTGCATGAAATGTCTCCTGTCAAAATCTCACTCATCAACGTCAGATTTGCCTGACATTGACAAAATAGCTATTTCTGTGCAGAAAATGTGACAAAACGGAGTTTTGAATTTGGCTGCCGGCTTCCGTGCCCACTGTTTTCCTTGGAATTAGCTCTTCTCCTTTACCCTCCGAGTCATCTTGGTGCTGAACTTTTGCTAAACCCGCAGCGTTCCCTTGGTTTGTGCAGCCTGTATCCCAGGAGCTGGGATTGGGGCTGCGTGTAGCAAACTCGGCAGCCCACTACCCAAAGCGCTAAATATTTGGCCTCTTTACTCATGAAAATTTCCATTTTTCTTGCCCAAGGGTAAGGGAGAAGAAGTGTGAAGGGCAGTGGGAAGTGAAGGAGGCCTGACTGTTCCGTGGATCCAGTCCAGCTCTGCATTGATATTGATAAAAAAAAAAAATAAAAATGTGGCTTGCAACACTGACAAACAGTAAATTACCGGCAGCTATTTGTTTCTGAGCCTAACTGCTCTTGCATTTAATTCTGTATCCTAAGGGAACATCACTGCAGCAGATCAGAAATGTTCAGAAGTTAATGGCCCTTCGTCTGCAAGATGCTGCTGCCTTTAGCTCTGTCTCGGAACCTGCCGCTGCGGGATGCAGCAGCTGCCACTTCCCCTGCAGAAGTTGCAGCGTGGAGGGACCGTGATGCAGGAAGCAGCTCGATGCAGAAAGCAGCATTTGGGGCCCCACAGAGTTTTCTGCTCCCATTCCCTCCCTGTTCACCAGGAAGCAGCTGCAGGAGCTGCCAGGAAGCTGCTCCAGCCTCTCCGGCCTCATCCTAGGGCCAGTTTTAATCTCCTTGATGCAGATGGCACTTCTACATAGATCTATTTGAAGTCACCTTTAAATATTTTTTTAAAATCATGGCTTTTCGAGTTTAAAACAATCCGTTCTCGCTCCTTTGCACCTGTACCTTGCAATACTGGAGCCAAGACGTCTGCACCGTGAAGGACTGTGTATGAGTTTTGCAGCTCTGAGGTTTATTGTAAATAGCCTAGAAAAACAACAGGCGTCTTAGTATGTGAATTAAGATGCAATCCGTCTTTCTGCATATTATCCACTCCTTGTTGATTAATTTCTCTCATACAAGAAAATCCAATCTGCCACTGAACACCAAATCCCGGTAGTAATAAGTCTGCTACGGATATGTGTATCTAGCATCAGCCCTGGAGCGACCTATAGATTTTCCATGCTGTAATAAAAGCATAAAAGTAACTTAAAAAGAAAGGAAAAGCCAAATCCTGTAATCCTTCCTTTTCTCTTGACGTGAAGAACCTCTGCCTGGCGTGGTGGCAGCTGCTCCATGGGGCAGGAACAGGTCCTGCCTTTCCTGAGGAAGCAGCTGCTTGCAGGTGTCTTTCCAGTGCTATTGGTGGCTGCACAGGGACCATCGCCAGATTTTACAGAATTTGCAGTCATTTGCACAAATATGCACCTTAATAGGCACCTTTTGCATCGTATTTGCTGCCTCACACCTTCCTACTTGCTTTTTCTTGCAATGTGGCAAGGTCGACATTGCTCTTTTGCTGATGAAATTAAGGGTTACGTATGTTGTGGGCAGTATGGAGCACGTGCTGTGCAGGTACCGGCCTCGAGGCCACAGCATTGCAGCTCCTGCCTGGTGTGAAATCCAAACCTCGGAGGCCCTTGGATTGCTGGGAAGGAGGGATGTGGGAGCAAGGAGGCTGCCCTTGCTCTTGGCCTTCCTGCTCTGCCATGGGCCTTTGAGGATCCAAACAGGGCATTATCACGATAGCAACAATTTACCTGTTCAAAGGGATAATGTCTTGCATGTTACTAAAAGAGAGGAGGGAATTCTTTAGTCTTTCCCTCGCGTGCCAGGAGTGCTCCGATTCCATCCTGTATTTATTATTGCTTTACCTCGCTTGGCACCCACCCTGAGTGATGGGTCTTCTATTGCTGTCACATTAAAGACTCCTCCTTAGTTCTATAGGTCATGGTGGATTTATACAAAAGTTAGTTGTGCTCATGATGAAGGCAATGCACTGGGTCTCTGCAGAACTACTCTAAGTCCATAGTTGATTTCAAGGTGATCTTTTGGGGGGAAAAAAAAAAGGAGGAATTATTGTTGATATTGATACAATGCAAAGCTCTCCCTTTAGGTGGAGGGGGACAAGCTAACGCAGCTGACACATGGAAATCTTGCAGATTTTCCAACTTCTGAAATGACCCTTTTTACCTCTTCAAGTGAAGTCAGTACAAGCAGGGCTCCAAAATAACTTTGCTGGGTTTTGTAGACTTGAGCCTATCAAAGCTCATCTTCTGTAGCTGCTGCAGGAATAAAAAGCACAGCTAAATGCAGCTGAGCACCCATTAAAGAAGTCATCTTCACGACAAAGTGGGTAACACTTGCTAGGACTTCTCCCACTGCTGCCTATATATAAATGTATGTGCCAGTGCTAGCTGCGCAGTTATAGGATGGTTTCTAGAGCTTCACAGGGCTAGTGCTGGCTGCTGAGAGCTGAATCTGCATTCTCTCCCTTACTGGTGTGCCATTTTCTATTAAAAATGATGTTTTAATTTTCCTTGAAAACTAAGGAAAAGACTATAATTTGAGGAGAGAAATAGTCACATTCATTATAGTTCACTGTGACTTACTTGTTGCAATTCCCATTTAAGCTCTAAGGTTTTGGGGGTGCAGATGCAGTTTCCGAAGTGCGAAGTGAACGCGCTGCATAGGCTGTGATTTGCTTTCAATGCCTGCAAACATGCCCATGCCTCTGGCACCCGGCTCGTATTTACAAAAGATAAACATTTATAGATCCTCCTGCACGATATCTCCATATTGCAGAATGCTGTGCTGATGTTTGTATGAAAATATGTGCTCGGAGTTTTTTTGTGATGACAAGCTTAAAAATTAAATTACACAGCTGTGTCCATATCTTTAGGAAAGAAGCCTTAATAAATTATTCAAGTCTCCTCAGAATTAGTGTTTAATAAATACTGATGTATTCTTGTAGGAAGTTGGTTTTCCTATCTAAGGTTAAGCTTTGAAAGGATTTAAACCTTGAACTGGATTATAACGGATGCATTCATAATACCCACTCTAAATGCAACCCCAAAGATATTGGAGCTATTGAATGAAATACTGTTCATCATCAGTGAAAGCTGCTGCGAATTGGGTAGCAGCATTGAGTTTATGTAACTGTGGCACTAAGAACACCTGGATAAAGTGAACGTTTACTCTTTCTTCCCATAAGGCTGGAAGGGTCCCCTCTATCCTGTCACCATATTCCATCTTCAGGGGAGGAATCCCTAATTGGGAAGCAGCAGAGTTCAGGGAATTTGGTATTTCTTGTGGGAGGTTATTTTAGCGGCTGGTTTGTCAGGTTTGTGCGAAAGCAAATTCCCCCAAGCTGGAGGCTGTTGCATAAAAATGTTGGCCTTGCTGAACCAGCCCCAGACCACGCAGCTGCTGTGAAACAGTTGGCAGTAAAAATTGGAAACGAGGGAAAAGCAAGGAGTGGGCAAGGAGATGTGCAGTGTGCGGTGGCAACCAGGTGTCATGAAAGCTGCATTTCCAGCGTGTGGGCTGTCAGCAGCTCAAGGGAGCTGCAGGATGTGCGGCAAGGTGCGAGCCCTGGGGGAGGACACCCAGCTGCAAAGTGACCTGCAAACAAGAAGGCGTCAGAGCATGGGACGCCGGCGAGCTTTGCCGCTGCCCTCAGGCACGGCCAGCAGATTTGTGCTCACAGCAGGCTCCAAACATGGTAAAACCCAGGCTGGGAATGAGAGATTCTGATTCCAGGTCATTTATGGGCTCTGCACATTCCGTTCCTGGCATATCGCATGGAATGTTTTGCCTTGCTCTGCGTTGCTAACTGGGAATGACTTGTCCAAGAGCTGTCGCTTGCAGTGGGCTTGGCCACTGGGGCGTAGGTGGCCTCTGCCTTGCACTTTTGCTGAATGGTTCAAATTCTGCCTGGAAAATAAGAAGTGATAATGCAACGTGCTGGGTATGTGACACAAAGCGGGCAGCAGCTGAGGGACCTGATTTCTTGAATTCCTGCTTTCCTACCCTCCCTTTTTCCTCATTCAGTAAATGGAATTGCTGATGTCCCAGACAGGATGAATGGAAGTGTAGGTGTTACACAATGGGGACCGTCCCATCCCTCTGGGAATGCCCATGCTTCCATGGTGGTGCCATTCTACATGCAGGATCCAAGCCATGAAGATGAAGTTTTGCTCATGCTGTGGTGACATCCCAGTCAGAAATTGCAGTAACGCTCTCCCTATATTTTGCTTCCTTATGCTTCATAGCACTGTCTTCCCATTAAATTTCTTCCAAGGGAATCTTTTTTTTCTTGATTACATAAATTAGCATAGTAAAGTTAAGTTTAAAGTTGGGTCAAAAAACAGCTTGGGATGTTTAGTCCCTTCCCTGCAGCTCTCTTTCTCTTCTAACACTGTGTAAAGGATCAGGTAACACAGAGAGAAAAATACTGTGAATATAAACAAGTGCATCTAGCACAGCTCTGAATATATCTTGATCATAGGAATGTCAGTTTTGGGGGTGAAAAATAAAATGATAAGACACATGCCTGGGTGAGGCATTAGGGTCGGGAAATGCTTTATGTTTGCTCTGTCTGAAATACTTTGCTTTCTGTTGAACACTAAGGAAAAAACCCCAGCCACTTCCATGGGTTGTATTTTGCAAAAGGCACTCAGGGAATGAAGTTAATAACAGTTTAGTGAGCAAAGTGATGTTTGGTTACTGATCTCCTTTTTTTCTGGGCTGCTACAAAAGTGTCTGTTGTTTTTTCTTGCAGGAAAACTGCAGTAGATTTCAGGGCAATTCTAACCAATTTAAGTGCTGATGAGGGCTATGACTATAAATGGCACAAGATATTTTCTTAGGAGCCAGGGAAAATAGATTTAGAACTTTTTTCTTTTTTTTTTTTTTTTTTTGAGTTGCTATTGAAATTGGGATTTGTGTGACCCATAATTTACTGGCATTTTATTTCATTATTGTGTGCCTCATTTACTGGACAAATAATTTTTATTTCAAGTTGTTTAGCGATAATTACCACATTCCTAATTAAATAGAATTTCTCTTGGTTTTGCCACCTGCATTCGACTGGAAAATTGAACAGCTGAAGTGAACGGATCAGATTTTCTTTTAAAAGAGTCGCAAACATCTTCTATTTTGGCTGAGGATATTTTTATAAAAGGACTTCTTCGGAGGGCTGCAGTGAGTGTTCACATCCAAGCTGTCCTTTCTGCTCTGTCACCTGTTTGTAAGGGAAAATGCCAGTGCAGAAGAGTTTGTATATTCATTTATTCTCGTTGAAACATATCTCTAGGGGTTTTTAAACACCAAATTTGGAAGAATGATTATTTTGGAAAGCTGCTTCTTTTCCTATTTTTGCATTTGGAGTGCAAAACTTTGAGATTATGACTCATTAGATAAAATTCAGCTGAGCGTGATGCAGCAACCCAGCTTGTCAGGAGCATCCCTGTGTAAAACGGACTCACTTGTTACAGTCATAGGACCATTTACCATCCTTTCAAGAACTCGGGGTGGAAAAGGGGGTGTGTTGGTATCTGGCCTTCCCTGGGCTCCCCAGCAGTTTCCCTTGTCACCCAGGCTCAGGTATCAGTTAATCTGGCGGGATGACTATCCCTGAGATATCCCTAGGCTCCTCTCCATAGTTTATATGAAACAATGAAAGGCAGGAAATTGCCTCAGATTTCTAGTTTGTGAAGTCAAGGACGCTCTGATGAGATCTTTTGTAGTGATCTCACTGATCAGGCCTGCATTGATGCCACATCCTTGTACAAGAGCTGGTTAAAAGCAAATAAATAACTTGCAAGAGACCAAGTGAGAATTCAGATCTGATGCACTAATGTAAGTCAAAGTTTGGGCACATCCTGCCGTGTGGTGGTTTGTAGCAGGCAGTGGATGGAAACAGGTCACTGTTTCCACAAAATCTCCGTGTTTCCTCCCCTCCTACCAGCACAGATCTGATACCAGTGTGTTTTGGTGACCGGGCTCATCCGCTGATCAGACCGTTCCCGGTCTGGCTCATGCTGCTCTGCTCTAAAGAGAGTACTGATTTGTTGAATGAATATTGCACATTTTCAGATACCTGAAAAAAAAAAAGATGTTCTTTAGTAATCATCTTCCCCATTTTTTGAGTAATTTTGTGCTATTCCTATTCATCATTTTCATGGGGTGCAAGTAACCCAGCTTTGATTCACTGTCTGCAACCAGGCGAATTTCCAGTTTGGCTTATTTGAAGGCAGATATGTGAAAATGGTCCCTGTTTATGAATCTTTCAGAAAAGAATGTTAAAGCAATATAGAAAATTTCAATATGAGGTTAAACTTCTGCCTACCTGCAAAAGAATCTGTAATTTTAATTTACTGCACGGCTCGTTTCAGTTTTGTAGGGAAAGTGCTGAAGTAAGATAACATGTTGTAAAGCAGATTTATTCCTATGCAGTACGAGTTTCCTTTCTTTCTCACTGAGCCTATTATGTATTTAGCAATTTACCAGTTTTTCAGAAAAATGAACACATTGTGCAATATGGATAATTTTACTGCCATTGTATTAAGTTTTAACAATACTTTAAAGTGAGCATTTTTATGGTATGTGTAATTCCAACGTCCCATAAAAACTGTTGGGAGACTAGGACAAATTAATGGTGCGTACCAATAAGGGATCTTGTCAAAATGCATTTTAAGAATAACAACCATCAGAGTAATTCATTGCAATGAGTTGTTTTGTCTTGAGTGCTCTCTGCACAGTTTGGATTTGGTGGTAATAAAAATTGTTCAGGTCTTGTGGTCCTGCCTGGACTTCAGCTTTATTTACCAAAATAGATGTGAAAGTGAGTGCACTGGACTGCAGTAGATAAACCTCCTAATGTGCAAAACGTACGATGTTTTTTATAATCAAATGAAGCTATTAACAAGAGTATTAAAAAGGAGACAAATAAAAACTATCCCAGGAAGCAGAAGGATAGGACGCACACTTTATTGATGAGAGAGCTCAGCTGAGATTTTTGTATCGATTCCAAAATTTGCTTTCTTTGCCAAAAGCATGAATTATGAATGCAGTCTGTTGAAACACAGAATGTTTCTCCTCTTAATATGATTGCTGCAGACCCAGGGCTTGACTGTGAGAATGAATCTGTGCAGGTAAATGAGGGTCTGGATTTGGTGCGGTGGTTGCTACCTGGGCTAACTGCTAAAGACCACTTCATTAAATGAGCACTGTATGTGCCAAAGCCAAGTTGTTTTGCATGTGGCATGTATATATTTAAAGGAATGGAGATATGCTTCTACTGAGCTGTCCCTCTTCTGACAAATTAGTCATTGTCAATTAGCAGGACTTGGATTTTGCTTCAGATGTAAAAAATTCTGTTTCAAATAATGCAAAATTAAACCCACGGTGTGTTTGGGGCAGTAAAAACAGTACAATCTCCCCAAAATTGTGATATTTGCCTCTACGCCAAGCTTTAAGAAGCTTTATGGTGAATGTATTAAGTGCCCAGGACTTCTGGAGAGCTAATCTAGCTGTGCCATCCATTTTATAAAAGCACTGTTTAAATTTTAAATCTCTATTTTGGGGAGTTATTTACTTGGCCTTAAAAATTCAAATGGATCTGAAACTTGCCATGCAAAATTCAGGTCTTGAAGCAACTCTGCTTTTAAGCCTCACAGAAAAAGAGAAGGGAAGTATTTGCTGTTTTTTCTGGGAGATTTTTACTACGAAGAGAACCGCATGTTGATGTAGAATGAAAAATAAAGTTTTCAACTTAGCTTTTTGAATGATTTTACTTTTAAAACTGGAATGAGTTACACTTGGGAAGGGAACGCGCTGCAACTGCAATGAGCCCAAACTGCCATTTGTGGGGAATGAAAATGCACTCCACAAATAGGGGCAGCAGGTAAATCTCTCCCCATCTGTGTTGGTAATCGGTGGCAATTGCTCCAAGTGCGACCCTGACCTTTTGGGGCACGGTGCGAAGGGTGGCGTGGGGAGACCTGGTGCCATCCGAGCCAGAGCAGAGCGAAGAGGAGGGCTGGGAGGAAGGCTCCAAGGGTGCCCGGACTCACAGGGGATGGATGTCGGGTGCCGACATCCACAACAGAGCCGCAGACCATGGAGCGTTGCTGCAGCTTCTGGGACCTTCCCCGTCTCCGTTCCCTGTGCGTTTGTGTAAACGCTGGTATTAACATGCTGATAGGAGCACCCTTGTCTGCCTAATTATGTTCTGCTCCATGGCCTTTCGTTGCTACAGGTTTGCTTGGCTGCTGTGTTGCACAGTGTGGGCTCCCATAGTGCGCACTGATTGTCACACTCCCCCTTGCCCCCGTGGGCAATGTCACCTCCAGCGCGGGACGGATTCAGAGTCTTCTGCTGCAGGGAGGCCCTGGGTAGCAGAGATGCCGCTATGAGGAGGAACGCCAAAATTCACAATGAAGGAACATTTTTCCTCCTCTGATGCTCTGCAAATCCTTTTCACAGATGGCCTCCTGCTCAGTGATTTCTCCTCTTAGCTTTGATGCTGTTTATGTACATAGTCTTTAATACTTAAAACAAAAATCCAGGTCTTTTTGGGCTGAGATGAGAAGATGTAGAAGAGTGAGTGGAGCGTACTGGTAAATGAGTTGTTGGTGTGTCTGCTGACCCTAAAAGCATCATCACTTACATCTTCAAAATAGAAATATCAGTAAGAAAAGAGCTGATTCTTGAGGGAATACTAAAAAAGGAACTGTCTTGGTGATCAATGGATGCTGCCAGCTCTGGCAGAGCTCTTCACAAGCTTAATAGTTTAAGGAAAACATTTGAAAGGGACTCCTATCTCCTGCTTAATAAATGAGCAGATCATTCATGAAACAGCCATGGCTGTCTATAAGCACCGAGAAATACCTGATTGCGCAGGATGGAGTTAATTCCTGCAGCCTAGGGCACTGCATGGTAGGTGCAGAGGGGGTTCTTGAGTGTGTGAAACCAGATGTTGAGGGGTGCTGTGCCCTCATATATCTACCTCCTGAGTGGCCCGTTGAACGGATTTGTTGCAGGGTAGAGGGCTGTGGAAGAGAGGAAATTTCCCCTCTTTCCCTTCTGTCTTTTTTTCCCTTTTTCTTTTTCCCCCTTTCTGCAAGAAGTGGAGCAGGCGCTGAGGGCACCTTGGCCTGTGGTGCCTCAGCACTGGGCTGGTCAGGTGTCACCAAGTGGGGACCTCTGCTATTGATGCTGTAGGACATTGAGAAGAGAATTGAAACAAAATAGTGTTTTCTGGGTAGATTTTGACTCGACGGTTTCTGCTTCTGTTGACACTAAGTATTTCCAAGCACAAGTGGCATTTTAGGGTAATTATCTCATACCTGTAGAGCTACAAACAAGCCAAATAAACCAGGACACCTAAGCACTGATGAGACCTGAGGTTGTGGCTCCAGGGCAATATTCCTGGTTGGATTAAAACCTTCAGGCCGCTGGACTGCAGGTCAGGAGGAGCTCAGCATGACCACGGGGGACGTCGGGGACACTGCGATCCCTCCTGGCTGGGAAGTGCTGGCACTTGCGAGCAGATTTCAGAGCAGCTTCATGCCGGGGCGGTTCTGTTTTTATTTATTTATTTGTGTTAACAGCAGATAGGAGCCTGACTTGAGAAGGAGCGATCTGGATTTTGACAGTTATGGGGAGATCTTGGTGGATGATGGACTTGGAGGAGAGAAGGGCACCCCAGCAAGGAGATGCTTTGGACCTTTGTGGGTACCAGCACCCTTTGACCACAGAGGTGGACCGTGGAGGTTTATTTGGAAGCAAAATCACTCCATGTGGACAGAAAATAGACAAAATGCCGTGGTTTCTCAGGAAAGTGCTAGGATGACCCATTTCTTTCATTTCCCATGCAGGGAAACCTGTCTCCATGGGCTGACCGAGCGTCATGGAAAGCGTAGTGAGATGGTGACACTTTGGGATGGCCTCTTAAACGGGACCGCGAGCAGTAAATGTGGGCTATACAAGTTTCCACTTAATTTATGGAATTTCTTAAAGGATGAATCCTCCAGGCATGATTATACATTACTGCGGCAAATTATCCAAATGTACAAGAGATATTGAGGGATTAAATGCGTCTGAGTTACGGAGTGCCAAACATCCCGGGAACAGACAATTCTGGTAATGTCCTCTGATTATGTTAGAGCTGTTTTATGGGTAATACATCTGAATAAATCTGGAAATGTCAAACCTCTACATTAGTGCAAGATTTATCTTAATGCTCTGCACTACTGAGTAGTGCATTGCTCAAAAATTGCACCTGGCCATGCGAAGGGCTGGGGATGAGGAGGGAGCTTGTTTGTGGGGACAGTATCGCCTGTATCTCTCATATCCTTGCCTAAAACTGCTCCAAGCCATGTCTGTGTGGCCACAACAGCTTTGACCTCACTTCAGTGGCAGAGATTTCTGGGGAATGTTGTAAAAATGCTCCTGTTGTTAGTGTGAATGACGGGCAAAATGAGTTATGTGGTCCGGGTAATTCATCTCAGTGCTGCTTTTATAGCTAGTGCTTGCAACTGCACCTTGCACAGTCTGGTAACGTTATCTTTGGTTATTGCAGCACCAGGATGCTGTGGAAAACAGCTGATATTCTGTCTTCCTGTGAATATGCTGACAAGAGATTGCAACAGGTAGTTGTTCTTGGTATTTTATTTGACTAGAAGTAACCACTCTAAATGCAACTACAGCTGAAGCAAAAGCCATCTAATAAATGAAGAAGTGATCAGTATAAATTATTATGGTTTTCCTATAAGTTAATATTGATAGGATCCTACTGGAAGAATAATGAGAGGGAGTTGGATTAGCTCTGGGCTGACTTTGCAAGGGGGAGCTGCCAGCATCGCGCTGCGGAGGTCTCAGGAGCTCCCTGCTCTGTGGGAGGCTTTACGGGAGAGATGAGCTTTGAGCTTTCTGCAAGGACCATTGCATGGGTATAAATCATGTCACTAGAAACAGGGAACAAACACCGCAGGTAATAACCCTGAGAATGTAAAAGTGTCCCTGCTATTCTGGGAATGGGTAGTCAGGACGAAAGACGGATGAGCTCCTCCAAAGAGCGTCGAGTCAAGGAATGAGGAAGGTCGGTCCTTGAGAAGGGGTGCTGGGCACCCAGGACAGATGGACGGGCTGCCCGGAGTGGGGGGGACCTGGGCAATGGCTTTTAACCGTGCGCCCAAGGGTGGCAGGTCAGGAAACGTGGGTGAACGTGGCAGCGGTGCCCGTATCCCTGGCGGGAGGGCGAGCGGATTGAGGGTCACCTTTGCCTGCAGCTCCTGAGCTCTAAGCAGGCTTTGGCAGCACAGGGGCTTTCTGCTATGCCGTTAGATTAATCAAGCTGAAGCAATTACATAAATACCTCCTTGTGAGCCTGTGCCCACATCGCACAACAGTATCACTCACTATTATGAGTTGTGGAAACATCGCTGACAGCAGAAGTACCCAGCAAATACATTTTTCCTTAGTCCTAGCTCCCTGCAACAAGCTCTGTAGTGGCTCCACATCTCCTCCATTGCAACGGAGACGCTGGAGAGAGCGGCTGTGCTTCATGCAGGCTACACAGCACTAGAAATCTTGCCATATTCCACTGTACTGCAGTACCCAGCCTGTTTAGGGAAAGTACCCTTCGCTCTGGTGAAGATCTGCACTTCTAATGATATAATAGTGTAGCTAAATAAACAAAATTCCCACTTCATTTCTTGGTTTTACTTGTTTGTCTTCTCTAAAGATAAAAGATGAAATATCTCAGAGAAATTTCACTGCTTTTTGTTTTAGAACCTTTTCTCAGAAAGTTTCTAACATGGGAATTAACCAAAAAACCCAGGAGTGCCCTTCAACAGCTGTTTGCTGTATGCAAGTGTATTTCCATGCCCTCTTTTTTTTTAAAAGTTTTTCCTTCTAAAAAGGTAGAAACTCACTTGCTTTTCTTTTTTGCCAAGACAAGATTTCATTCCTCTAAAGAGATTGAGCAGGTGATGGCAAGGGCAGCTATGGATCACTCATCACTGAGACCTTTGGCTCTCCAGGATCCAAGCAGGACTCGATTCCTGGTGGATCTTATGCCTAAACCTCCCCTGCCGCTTTGGGAGCGCGTGGAGGAAGAGACGTCTCGAAGTAGAAGAGCACCAGAAAGATACATCTCGTTCAACGTATCTGGGTCAGCCCTGTGTCACCAGGCTTTCTGAGGAGAAGGAGAGCATCTAGCAGATTTCTTGGCTGAAAAATGGCAAAAATAGGCCAAAGTGTCTTTTTTATTCTTTCTTTTTTTTTTCTGAAGTAATTATATGAGTCGGCAGAAACCTGCAGTATCTGCCAGTTTGCAAATTGTGCAGCGAGCTCGGCAGTCCCCTAGGCCTTTGTTTTGGCAGTTTGCTGAAGCCAGATGATTTGTGTCTCTGCGAGTGTCTGAAATGGCAAGAACGCATCTCACTAATGGATAACATCAGGATGGCCTTGTGCTTGTAACTATCCCAAGGGATTTCATCCCTCGGGCTTGGGGTTTGGCCTGGCCTCTTGCCAGGAACCTGCTTGCTTCACCATAGTGCAGTGTTTCAGCGGCTGCAGGAAGCACCAGAATCTCACATTCTTCAGCTGAAAAAGTTGGCAAAAAAAAAAAAAAAAAAAGACAAAAGCAAAGAAAGCGCAAGCTTCCTTATTGGTTTTTGGCACGGATAGAAGGAAGCAAAATTCTTCTCAGAACTCAAATCAGAGCCTCTGGCCCAAAGCTCCTTGTTCTTCATCCCCTCTCATGCTGCCGCACAGGAGGTGGGAATCTCCTGCTGCTCCAGAGTCAATCTCTTGGTTATCTCTGTCTCTTGGGTATCGCTGTCTCTTGGATATCACTGTCTATGGCCTAGTTTATCCTCGTGCCAAAGGTCTTTGTGCTCCTCTGCTTCGTTCCTGCACAGCTGGGGCTGCTTTGACATCCCGCTGCTGTCACCGGGATGCTGAAGCCTGGAAGATTTTGGAAGGCACCGCGCCGTATCAGGGAGTCCAGATGGAACATCCCAGGCGTTGGGAAGTGTTATTTCTAGAAACACAGTGGGAAAAGCTCTGCCTGGATGGCCCCTACTTCTGCAGCTGCTCATCAAGCTGCTGAGCCAGTGAGCCACTGGGTTTCATTGGCTGGATGTGCCCAGGTAGGACTTTGAATATCCCTGGAGCCCATAATTACATTATGGAGCCCGGCCACCCTTGCTGGAATCATTAACGCCCCACCAGAACCATTAATCAGGCTGTTTGGAAAGGCTCTTCGTGGTGCTTCTTCATCTGTCATCATGCTCATTGCTGTCCCTTTAACAGCAGCAAGCCCTGATTCTACTCCCGGGAATCTTCCTGAGAAACTCGTTGAAAATATTTCCTGGTTGAGCCTAGAGGAACCGTCAAGGCTCACGGGACCTGCTGCTTATTTTGGGTAAACAGATTTAAATTCCTCAGAGGCTCATTCATCCTATATTAACAGAACCTTTCTCATGAAGCTAGATGAAGTCATGTTTCTGTGACCCTCACATAGCAAAACACAGACGTGCTCTGCAAGTACATATATGAAATTGATTTTTTTTAATTGGAGAAGCCCTTTCCTTGCTAAATGAAGCACTGAAGTGTTGAAATGAAGCCCAATGGGTGATAGCCTGTAGCTAACTTTTAAGTATAATTTTTTTTTTAATATATGTAATTGTGTTTCTGTGTATCTGGTGGCCATCAGGTTCTCATCTCCTGTTGCTGCCAGACTAGCATGGAGCTACAGCAAATGTACACGTGCATCTATAGGCACGGGCTATCTTGCTGAGCGGAAAGGCCCAGAGCAGTGTTGGCTCCGTGGCCCTATCCCCTAGATCCGGGATAAAGCCCAGCTGCAGAGACCCAAAGACTCCAGGATGGTTTTGTGGCTGCACAGCTGGAGGGCAAAGCCCTTGAGGAAAAATATTAGAGATTATTGAGTGGATTAGCTGTAGCTCTCTGAACGGATTAGCTGTCTATGCAAGCACTGGTGATCCTGCGGGCACACAAGGAGATGACTCAATATAATGCTGGTGGATACAGAGCACAAACCCATGGCGCTGCTGACAGTTGGAGCTTGCACACATGCTCACCGTACGGCTGAAATAACTCATTAGGAAAGGGGAGAGATGCTGGGTAGAAGAAATAAGAAAGGGGTGCAGAGTGCACGGTACCAGGTATAAAGAAATAGGCGTAAAGGAGAGGGTGGCTTCTTTGGGAAAGCCGGTGCAACTCAGTTAAGGGCAGACCAGGTGGATCCAGAAGACTCCAGAGGAGAGCTCTGAGGGAGAGGCTGTGTGTTTGCTGGTGGATGGCGTCCTAATTAGTCCATTAGCACTTGCCTTTTTTTTTTTCTTTTTCCCTTTGAAAAGCCTGGTCTAATGCATGCCTAATCTAAGCACTTACTCTGCCTGGAATGTAAAACTTGGTGCATCTGACTTGCTTTGGGATTCGGATCTGCATGGATCCCTTCCATACTGCTCCTGCCCTGATCCCGCACCATGTGGCTGACCCTCCAGAGGGGCTGAGGGCCACCAGCTCTGCCTGTTGTGTATTTAATGGGAACATCCCAGGTGAACAGAGCCTAGTTCATGGCCACGGGCACAGGATAGTGTGCGGGAATGCTCCTTGCACTGGCCATGGCCCAGAGAAGCTGCTGGAATTTAACATTTTAGCAGCTTTTGGCCCTTTGGAAAGCGAGAGAGGGAGAAAACTGGTGTAGTTCAGAGTAAACCTTCCAGGCCATCTTGTAGCAAATGTAAGATGAAGTAAGGCTACAACCGACTGCTAGTTTCGAAGAAGCGATGAAGGGATATTGGAATGCTGGACGCAACCTGCATTTATGTTTGTGAAGTCTCTGCAAAACGATAAGAAAACTGCAAAGAGCTGCGCTTAGAACAGTGTCAAGCGTGTCTGTGAGAAACGCTTAAAAGAGTGGAGACGTTGAAAGGAAAACAAGGGGAAAATCAACAGTGCTACCCAGCCTGGTATTTAGCAATTGAGAAGAACAGGATGTAAAACCCTATAAACATGTTTTATTCAGGACTGTGCTTCATGCGATGTACGGTTGCCAGCAAGAAGCAACTTGGTAAAGTGTTGCTGCTTGACATACGTGCCACCGAGCAAAGTATTGTGTGGGGTATGAATAATAGCTTAGCAATATGCTTGTGAATGAGCAAGCGGATCTCAAGGTGACATGGGGGCAGGTTTTGCAATGCGATTAATTGAGGCGCTTGGGAAAAACGAGTTGAAAGAGGCATGGTCGTATGCTGTGATCTCTGAAGAAAGTCAGTGGAGTAGTGCAACTCCCTCTCGCTGCAGAGCAGCGATGGGAGTGAAAATGCGATGGCTTCAGAGGGGGAAGGGGGTTTGTTCCCAAATACAAGGGAGAGCCACAGCTTCGACCCGCGGGCTCTGGCTGCTCCACTGGGACTGCGGCGCTTGTGTGCCCCTCCGCGCAGACAGCTGTCACAGCAGCCCTGTAGCATCAAAACGAGGTGAGAAAGGACCGCGCGGTCTTCCTGCCACTGCATAAATGACATGTCTATTTGCAGGGCTTTTTTTTCCTGTTGTAATTAGGGAGATTATTTCCCCATTTCGCTGGGCAGCCCTCCCAGGACTGGGAAGAGATAAGCCCCTGTGTCTTGCCTGACATTCAGCCCTGCATTCTTCTTTGATTAATACCGTGCCATTTCCCCCAGCTTCCATGTATTCTAACTCCTTTCTCCCTCCCCTTGTAGCATTTAGCTTCTGCCACGTGCTCCCTTGGTCCACACTGCTCTCTTTGCAGAGTAATCTCTAATCACCGCGGCTGCATAAACTAAACAACTCGTCGCATTCATCTGCAAGCTGCTCTCGTGGCCTGGCTGCTGAGCAGGTGCTGAGCCCTGATTGCTCCCAGCGCTTTCAGAAGAGTTATGCATGGCTTTTTTTTTATTATCTCTTCTCTGCGTCTTCCCACCTGCTGCTGGGTCTGGACTTTTGTCCTCCAGTGGCAGGAGCCACCCAAGATAACGGCACCTGGGACCCCGCTTGTGGGGCCTGGGTGACATTGAGGTCCCAGGGCAAAATGCTGCTTGTGGAGAGAAGTCGTGATTGAGCTAATGGGGAGGCAGGGATTAAAACTGCACAGTTCAGTTGCGACCACATGAAATATTTTGAAAGAAGCATCTTAAAAATAGGAATGAGGAAAACTCTAAACCATTCGGAGGTCTAAAGAGTCCCCAAGCACCACAGAAGAACCAAAGCTCCCCCGTTAGCACCTGTCTGGGGTTTAATCTGGAGTAGGAGCACACATCTGGAAGCATTAAGGACCCTAATGAAGCAGAGGTGAGGAACTATACTCAGCCACAGTATGAGTGAAGGGAGAATGTCTGCATCTGCTTGGACCTTTTCTAAGAAAAGGGATGGCCTTTTCTTGAATGAAGGGTGATATTTGAACACCTGGAAAGCAAGAACCTCCACTCCAAGAGGAGATGGGATTGCTGGCCTGAGGACAGTGCAATGAGCCCAAGGTGGCTGGTATGTTGCTGAGCTTGGTGGCTCAGACCAGCTGCACAAGGTGACGGGTTCCTGCCTTTGATGCAGCCTTAAATCATTCGTGTCCAGGGGTCAGAGCTCTTCTGAGAGTCTCTTTTCCTATGTTTGCAAGTAACTGGACACTTGAGCTAAATTACGAGTACTAACGAGGTCTAATATCTGGTTCTTTCCTCTGCACCAATAACCTGGCCAGGGACCCTATTAAGGGGCCAGAAATTGCATCAGTGTTTGTTAAAATTCAGAGCAAAAACATCAGAGCTGTTTAAATGGCATCTCTTAATAATAACTTTCACTAGGAACAGAATTGTCTGTAAGCATTTAAAGAATTTTTTTTTCTTGTAAAAGGGTGTTAAAAGCTGTGCTTTTGAATGAATGTTTGAAAAAATGAATAGACAAATGAGACTTGAAACCTTTGGTGTGAAATGCCACGGGCTTCATTTGTTTGCATGCATCACTTGTACTCTGAGATGATATGTATATGCTATAGTATTAATTTTCAGGAGAAATGGAATAGAAAAGTATATATGACCTCTTGAATACTTGTTTATGGGATGTGTTTGCTTGTATATCAGGTGCTGTGTGCATGGAAAGAAATGTGCACAGGGTCCTTAGAGCTGCTCAAGCAGAATCTATGAACTGTGGGAGAAAAGAGAGAAAAAAAATACGTATAAATATAAATATATTGGGGAAAAAGATTTTTATCTCATCTATAGTCACTCTCTGTGGCAGTTATTCCTACCACTATGCAGAATAATTCATTAATTCTATCATCCAAGTTGGCATTTCTTGATCCGAAGCCCTGTGTGTTTACCTGTTTTCCCAGCTCTCCAGTGTGGGACACAACCCTGGATTACTGCATTAGCTCCTCCAGCTCCTGCTGTTGGCATCAGGGTATCCATCTGTGTGACCAGGGTCTCTAGTGCTGATGTTACAACAAAACATTGAACTGAAAGGCAGGATTCTGCTTTATTTTCCACCGGATTTAATAAGGTCAAGGATAGGGGTGGTTTGCCTTCACTTTCTCTGCACTCCTCTTTGGAAGCCCATTTCTGTCTCCAGCAGGAAACGCTCTCCTGCTTTAGCAGCACCGACAGAATGTGCAGTCAGATGTGTCCCGTTACCAAACAGATAGTGTTTGGGAGCTATTGCTTGACACTTGCTTGCACAAATGGGAAAATGGAACATTTGGACAGATATATTTTAAAAGTACCCCAAAGCATCCTGTTGCTGGTTGGAAGTGTTCAGGGAGGCCTGGAAAGAGGAAAATCTGCCTGTTCACAGCTTCGTGCGGCCACCTCGGAGCTTCTTGTTTGAACACGGGGCTGGTGGAAGTGCTTCAATCCTTGGAAAGCTGCTCTGGAGTCCCCTGCACTGAGCTGCAGTCTCAGCTAAAACAGTCTTTTCCATTTTTCCCTTCTAATAAAGACAAATGCATTTTGAGTTAACACATTCACCGTAGCAACTGCCTCCTTTTTATGAGGGAGCAAGCAGGAAATTGCAAATGGAGATAATAAAACGTGGTGGCTCTTGCACACCTCGCAAAGCTGCTGAAATTAATTTTTCTGATTTCAGCCTGAAAGCAGAGTAAGAGCAGAGGTGCAGCGGGGCCGCGGGAGGGAGGCCGTGTTGCGGCCGAGCTGCAGGAGCTTTTAAAGCTCTGGTCCTGGGGCTGCTTATGTCAAAGTGTTGCCCGTGCGTGCCGGCAGGATGCAGGAGAGACTGGTTTCCATTTGAGGAGCTGTTTGGGCACAGCAGTGACGGTGACTTTGCTGGTGGTGCAGGAGAGTTGGGGAGGAGGTTGTGCCACTGCAGTGGGCACAGAAGTGTCAACTGGAGGCACTTTGTGAGCAGAAAAGGAGCTCGGGATGCCTGTGAGTGATGGGTGGAAGGAGAACTGGCTGCTGTGCTGAGGCTGGGCAGGTTTACAGGTCAACAGGATGGGCTGTGAGGCTGGTAGTTTTCCTGAAAAGAGAAAATTGCCTGTGCTGCGGGCAAAAGGGAACAACTAAATAAAACATCCTGCTTGTGGGCAGCTCTTGTCCCTGGCGTTGGCTCGGGAAGGCTGTCCTCACCATGGGACGTGCAGGGATGTGGCATCATGCTCTTTCTCAGCATCTGCTCCAACAGCAAAGGAGTTTTCTGAGTCAGAGGATTATGGTTAATCTCCTTTTGGGACACGAGGCTCTCGTGGCTACTCCGGGATGGAATCCGTGGTGCTGGGAGCCGCTCGTGGGAGTGGAGCTGCCCGAGCTGCTCCTGCCTGCGCTCGGCGCTGGGACCTTCTGCTGCGAGGGACACTGCGAGACATAGGAGTAACACGGAGCAGACTGTCCTCGGCAAAGAAAACACGGGCCTGCGCTCACCTCTTAATCTTATTTCTTCTGCTGAAACCTTGTAAACTGATGTAAATGTTGTGTCCTCTGCTGAAACCTGCTTCAATTGGCTTTTGGCACCAAGTTGCAGCGGATTAGCTGAGAACTCTTGTTTGTTTTTAAATTACCGATCCTTCAGTCTCACTGATGGTTCTGTAGGTTCTTCAGTGCTTTATAGCATCTTTTGTTCTTAATTGCTGTCTTTTCAGAGCATCCTTAGTATCTTTGGTTCTGTTCCTGCAGCAGTTCTTCCTGGCATGTCTCCTTATCAGTGCTTCTCCCTGACCTTCATCCTCCTTATCCTGCATTGTGGAGATTTTCCTGTAGAGCCATTCCATGAATGTGTTCATTGAGCAGCTGGGAGATGAGAAAACACCTGAATTGAGAGGTGAGGAAGATGAGCAAAGACAGGAGCATTCCCAGCTCTGCTCTGTCCTCTGCTCCTATAGAGCAAAAAATAGGAAAACAAGCCACGTGTGGTTGGTTATGTGATGTCTTTTCCAGTGTTGAACAAATGTAACTCCTTTCATAGTGTTATCAGCCATAGTAATACTCAAGGTCTAATTTGTGAAGGTAACTGTAGATGGAAGGTTGGGATCTACTGAACAACTTTGCTCTCATTCTCTTCTGCATTGAGTCAAGTTGAGGACAAGTTTCTTAAGCTGTTTTGTTTGGCCTGGGTTTTGTTTTCCATTCTCTGAGTCATTCGTTGCCTCTGTCTGCAAGAAGAAATGTTCTCCCTGGGTTAGAAGCGGCCTCAGCCTCTGGGCTAAGCCAGACACTTTTGCCCTGCCATAAGCAGGAGGTGGAACGAGAGCTTCTGTTCCAAGGTAAGTGTGAGTACAGGTATCACTAATTCCTTAAGAGTTAGCATCTTCTGAGTTCTCTTTGAAGTGATCCAAAGACCTCATTGGATTAACTTCTGAAATGGTTTTATATGTGATAGCTGATTTTTGGAGTGTCCTCTCAGAGAAACCTTCAGATGTGGCTGGTGTGCAATGTTATAAAATGCCTAGAAAAAAATAAACATGACAAATTAAATGCAAAAAGCTATGCAGGGTAGAAATGGGCTGAGAACACAACTAGGCTGAGGAGGGTTGGGGACCCTGGCACATCACTGGCTGAGGGAGGCTTGGCAGAGCCTGCAGTCAGCACAAGTGCAATAAGTCCTCTGACATTTGGGAGTTTTTGGTCTAGAACTGGGTAGGGAAGAGCAGAGTTCAAATACTTGCAGCAATGCATCAGTCTCCAAGCAGACTTTCAAGAAGAGAGCGGTGACATTGGCTCTCTCAACTTCTCATTAGCTGATCTGCTAACATTTGAAATAGCAGGGGACTCAATCAGGCTGGTCTTGTTTTGGGCTTTCCCCTTGAATCATATATTTTAACGACTCGCATGCAAATCAGAAGTGTTTTGCTGAAAGTGGTCAGGCACTTTATTTGTCAGATTGATGGGAAATTTCTCAAGCGTTCGGGCTCAAAAGAATAAGGTCTTTTACTGCAAAATGTCCAGTCCCTCTGGACATTCAGAGTCAGCTCTGCCCAAGGCTGGTGCTGTCTATCTGCTAGGTTGGATGTGGCTGGTGTGTGTTTCTTGTGAAATGTGAACACAGAAAAAGGTGACTGTAATTAAACCCAGACAAAACAGTGGACACTAAATCTTCAGTGTAGCGAAATCCATTTTACAAAGGTTTTGAGATTTCCCTCTGGAAACTAGGTGTCAGCCTTTGGTGATAATGGCTAAATGTGGGAAACTCGCACAATGTTGTGAATGCTGTGAAAGAAGCAAATAAGCAGTGTCTGGAATGTCAGCTACAAACTATGCTTTGGCAGTGATGCAGAAAGGTCTCGATATCCTCAGGTTTTCACTCCTCTCCATGCTACTCCATCCCGTGTGCTCACCGAGAAGAACAGAATGGAGAAGCTGCGCAAATTCCCAAACATCCCAATTGGTGTGAGCGTACTCCTAAATTGCAGAATCCACCTTGTATGAATGGTGCTTAATGCTGTGGAATTTATATCCTCATATGCAGAGGTACAGAGTTTTCCCTAAGTGTTTGGCAGATGACCAGGACTTGCAAAAGAGGATGGTTCCTGCAGCCTTACGCTGTGCTGAAAATGCGTTGATGTGACTTGACTGCAGTAGGGAGATAGGTGCAGATTACAGGGTTTAGTTTGCAAACTGTAGCAGTTACCGTTCGCGATCAGTCAGAATATTAAATGCTGTGCCTGATGGCTGTACCTTGTGGAATGACTCCTTTGGCCTTCTGACTCATTTGCAGTCCAACAGTTTGACTTAGGAAAGGCGAAAAACAGACACATCTCTTTTGGTTTGTAATTACTTCCTTGCAACCGCTTTTGAATGCAGTGAGTTTTGCATCTCAATATTTAACTTGCTGCAAGCGGCCCTCCTGCATCTCAAGATTTAACTTGTAAGTGACCCTCCTATTTGGGCTTGTGTTTGCAGGATTACAGGGGTCGGAGAGGTGTATGTAGGAACTGCACAGCTACTGCAGCATCGTAGCTTCTCCTTCTTCATCCTTGCTTCCTGCAAACTGGAATTTAAAGCCCATCATAGCAGCAGGAGAGCTGGGAGCCTCAGGAAGCCTTGGGCTGGGACACTGCAGCCAGGAGGAGAGCACCCAGAGAGCTGGTGCTGCCTTCCTTGACATCCATAAATGTACCAAACAACCTCTCTCCAGGGATTTAACCATGTGAATTACTGCCCCCACTACAGAGATCCATTTCCTCATCTTCTGTTGAGCTTTGCTGGGTGTTCAGGGTCAGTTGAAATGTGTCTTTTGCTGCATTGTCTCTATCAGGTGTGTTGTACCACCTTGTTCTGGTTCCTCTTTGAGTTATCAGGGCTAGCTGGGGCCATTGCAATTACTAATTTGGGTTGGAGCCTTTCAACCTCTTGCTGCTTGCTGAAATGCTGCTGGTTCTGCCCAGCCCATGCAGCCCACACTGCGCTCACCTCGCTGCATCTGCAGCGCTGCTCCTTCTGCCTTCCCTCAACTAGATGCCAGGGGCCTTTTGCCAGAACTCTGCTACTGACACCTGGTGAAACCAGAGGAAATCATTAAACTTGCGTGAATTAGTAATGCTTATGCTATATTTCGAATGTAAAATGCAAACATTAGCACAGGAGTATGTCTGATTATAGATCAGGTAGATGTTGCCTACCTATAACAAATGGAAAAGCAGGTACTCCTGCTTTCCATGCGATAGGAGGAGAGCAAATGCCTGTTTGGGCAAGGAGAACAGTCAGCAGGAGCAAGTGTGGAGATGGGCAGCAGCAGAGGGATGTGCCAAGGGCCGAGGCTCTTCAGGCTAAGAGCATTTATGTGTCTAAAACATTTCTACAGCATCACGTGCGGGGATGGCACTTGCAGCAACCCTGGTCCATCTTGTGATGTTCCTCTGAGGTGTGAGCTGAAGAAAGGACACATTGCAATGAAAAGCTGTGCTGCAGTCAGCATGCAGTGTAAGTAAAAGCCAGCACAGAGGGTTAAGAAGAGTTGAGGCGTGTGTGTGTTGTGTTACACCTTGGGGAAAGGCTGTCAGTTTTGAGGTAACTTGTACTAAAGTATCTGTCAGAGGGAAAGCTGAAGCAAAACTAGAGAACTGTCTGACTTGTCTAAAAACAGTCCTGAAGAAAAGCAAAACAAGAGCACTATTGCTAACAAGCCCTTTTGTGCCCAGGAAAGGAGGGTCAATTAACAGCAGAACATCTGGATGAAGAGCACGGATGGATGGACCTGATAGCGGTGCCTCCTGCTGCTTGGAAAGGATTCACGGAGAACAAGCGAGGCCTCTAAAGAGGGTTTGCAGAGCTTTGGAGGTGCAAAACCAGCTTGGCACAGCGCTTTCGGGGAAAAAATAAAGGGAAATGAAAATAGGGCAAAGAATATCTAGTGAAGATTAATTAATTTTCATTGCCACAAACCCTGCCTTATCAAAGATGTCTCTGAAGTCTTCTTAATTATAAAGACACGTGTTACAAGACATGCCAATGCTGCATCAGGGATGCAACCTCTGCATTGACAGCTTTGGCAGGTGAAGAGTGGCTGCCTACACGGATCTTCTGTCGGAACAGCTTGCGTTGGGATGGGTGAAGAAGCGCCGAGTGAGCTGGGTTAATGAAGGGAAACGATCAAAGCTGCGCGGCCTCGTTGTGCCTGGAACAGCTCGGATGGGAGCGTGGAGAGGGACATGCCCTGTGCCTTCCCCCAAGGCAGTGCTGGGGCTTCAGGTGAAGAGGACATTCCTGTGCCTATGGAGAAACTGGATCATGGGGTGCTGTTTCTCCCTCTACCTTGCAATAGGTAATTCTGTTTCATGTCCCTGCTGCTGCCAGGGACTCGTGTTTGGTGCTGTGATGAGAGTGGATCCTGGAGGTGCTTCTGACGTTTGTTAGGACACGGCTCCATGTCTCTTCATGTTCAGGTAGAAGCTCCTGGGTGCTATGTGCCCTTTGGACATTGATTCCCTTGAGTTTGTAAATGCTTTTTTGGGAGCGTTGAGCTCCTCAAAGCTGGGGTCTTTGCTTTTGCAGTCTCCAGTCCTCGGTCACAGCCAGCTACTGCACTTCTCTTGCATGACGGGCTTGGCTGCCTCGATGTCACTGAGCGTGGACAGAGGCACTAGGTGGTGTCACTGGTAGGTCGGTGGTTGGACCAGCTCCTTTTGTCAGCTCTGCAGCCCCGGCCTCCATCCTGCAGCTGGGCAGAGCTCGATGCATGGCCATGGTGCCCAGCTGTGTGTTACAGCTGTCGGGAGCAGCTGCCAGAGCTGTTCTCAGGGTCAAAATCACCCGGTCTTGCATCCTTTTCTAAGTAGATTTATTTAAAAAATAAGAGTGGGAGAGACATTTTATAACAGAGACTCTGAGGTGTTGAACAAGCACTTCAGATACTCTTTCTTGTTCAATTTTTGACTTCAGAGCAATTTTCTGAAGAAAATTAAGTGTTTGCCCTACAGACTTAGGGTGATGACTTTTTTCTTTTTCTTTTTTTAACCAAAGAGGGGAGAAATCTAATATTTGCTGTCTATCTCTATACTACTCCGTGTGTGACTTGCAGCAGGTTTTGGTGCAGTTTGGCTAATTTTGTGCTGATTCATGTTAGATGTGAGAGGGCTGAGACCTGTTCATGCCAGCCGGGGTGTGTGGGGTGTGAGTCACAGACCGATGGTCATTGCCCGGGCTGGCTAGGAGGAATATTTCTGCATCTTTGAAAATGACTCTTTTGCATATTCATGACAATTTAACTAATTTCATTGCAGCTTTGCACTGAATGTGAATTGCATCCTAGGAAGTACCATATGGCCAGTGTTTTTATATTTAAACAATTACTGCATCAGAAATATAAAGCCCAAGAACCTGCTTTGAAACCTTTGGAGGAATAAATCGTTTAATTGCTACAGTGGAAACATCAGAGCCGAGCTTCTTCCATGAAGCCTCTGTCTAGAAGCACACCAACATGTGGCTCCATCCTTTGCTTTTTTGGGGTCTTTAACCCATTTCTGAACATTGCTTCCCTGCTTGCACGTTGCTTTGGGTGCAGAGCGGGGCAGCTTAACTTAGATACATACCGAAGTGAGAGTGTTAGTGCCTTGTTTAATGATGGACCAATTTGGAAAATGACCCAATCAGTGACTTCAGGATCACTTTTTGCCAACTGCTGCTTCCCTTGTGCCTTGGGAATGGTGTCTGGATCCATTCCCTCTGTGCTGCCAGGGAAAGATGAGTTTTCTCCATGCCCAAGCTGTGGGCAAGGGTCCTCTTGCCCAGAGATGGGTCGTTTGGGGTAAGCTAATACCAATTTGGGGTATTAACCATCCGAGAACACCCTGCCTTGGGGCAGGAGCGAAGCCTCCCACCGCTAGACGCGCAACAGTATTTGCTGTGAGCAAAACCATAAACTTTATAAACGTTTGGCTGCAAAGTCACCATGATAGATACCGCTGTATATTCAAATGGGCTTGAATTTAATTTGGGAGCTTGCTGGAGAAATAAACATTTCCATCCCTGAAGAGACACTAGCTGTGAAACTAGTTTGTAACTATTCCCCGAATGGATTTAAGGGAGCTAATTTCTTGAGGAACATCTGGCCTGCTAGGTGACTGGCAGCACTTATCTGAGATGCTCTGTATTTTGGTGAATGTGCCTGAGTAGGAAGCAGAGCTGGTGGAAAACAGCAGGATCAGACCCTAAAATAGTTCTTATTCTCTAGTAAAGAAACGAACTCCTTGTGATAGCAGATTGGCATGAAGTAGTGTTTTTTTCCCCTCCCCTTGGTTATTAATGAGAAAAGAAAATCATATACCTTAGTGTTGAGAGGATTAATTAGTTCCTGGCTGCAAGCCATTAGTGTAAATGCCAGATATTGTTCTTCTGGAGAGGATATCAGCTCAAACGGGCCAGGAATTGGAGTATATGTTTGTCCCTTCTCCCATGGACTGCTTCATTAGAGTAATTACTATTTGAAGTTTCCTACAGAGATATGTACAGGGATGGGGGAGGGCTTTGGCTAAAAATGAGCTTTATGGAAACCTTCCCAGCTGGCTCTGGTCTCCGTTCCTCCTTCCACTCAGTGTTGCCTCTTCCCTTTCATCAGAAATACTGGAAAAAATTTCAGTAAAAGCGCTAATATTCTGTCTGTGCTGTGACAGAACGAGGGAGAACCGATGTTTCTGTCTTGCCCTGCTTATCTCTTGCAAGCTGGTTTCCTTGCAGGGATGAAGGATGGAGTTGCTGCTCCCCACGAGGACTGGTGCTGAGGTCCCGGGATGCTCTCGGGCAGCCTGATGCTGGCATCTCCCGTGTCCTGATACAGAACCACGGTGAGAGCCGACTTGTGTACTTGGAATTTTTCCTTTCTCTATTTGCCCGAGCAGTTTTTTGCCCCTGAGCTCCAGAGCTCAGATCAGCTGTGCCGCTCTCCTGACATGGATGGGAGCTGCTGTTTGGAAAGGCTTTTTCCCTGCTCCTCTTCCAGTGTGCTCCAGGGGTGCTGGGGACTTCTTCTGCTGACGGTGGTGCCAGTGGGAGGGTCCCCAAGCGAGGGAATCTGGAATCTGTCCCTGGTCGCTGTGTCCCACTTGGTGGTGACAGGAGGCTGCTCCCTGCCCTCAGGCTCTGCTCTTGTGGGGACACCTCTCCATCACGGCTCTCATGCTGCCTCTGACAGATGGTGGCAGCAGCACTCTGCTCTCCTCTCTGATGACTTATTTTAAGTTTGGTTCATCACATCGTCAAATCTGACTGAAGCAGGAATACTTGGTGTCGGGCTGCAGCATGGAAGTTTTGGGCCATTTCTGCCTTTGTCACTGGCACAAGCTTGAAGTGTCATCTGAGGAGACTGCTGAGACCCTGCAACTCTTCTCATGCCTGAAGATGCCTGCAGGTCCTCTCCCTGTTTGTTTTTGATCCAGGCAACTGCCATGTGTCAATTCAGCAAATGGGAGTTTTGGACTTAAAAACAGCCACAATAAGCCCCAGGGCATTTTCCACCTGATCCAGGCTGGAGCAGGACCATGCTCCAAGCATATGGAGGTGTGACCTGCCCATGGGCAGCACCAGGGAAGCAAACAAGGACCAGATGATCGTGGCTAGTGGTGCAGGACCCGTAACGCAGCCTTAGAAGTGTTCGAAGTGGGTACGAAGGAATCTCAACCCTGAGAAAGGTGCAAGGAACAAAAGGCCTCCTCTGACCCCCTTAGCCATAAGCACTTTCTGCTAAAAGCTTGTTGTCTCAGAAAATTCCCTTCCCTTGTGCTTTCCACAGACTACGCTTTTCCCTCTTTAGGATGCCTGAGCTTCAGCCTTAAATTGCAAGTGTTGCTTTGGGACATGGAATGGGATCCTGATTTTCTTGTTTGTCACCCACTGCGTGGTCTGCAGCAGGCTGGTCCTCATCAGGTTGCAAACTGTGCTAAGGTATGAGTGCTCGGGTAAATGCAAGCACCTAGGGCTGCTTAAGTGATGAGTGTTGGCTGTGACCTGGATTTACCAGCATTAGGTGAGGTGGGACAGAGGCTGATTGTAGCCAGAGGATTCCAGGAATGTCAATGTTCAAAGTGCTTTGGACCTAGAGAGTTGTCAGCAGGTGAGTTTAGGAAAATGAGCCTTGCAGTAACATACCCAGCACCTAGGAGGATGGGACGTTAAGCCGGTATCGAAGTTGGTTTGTTTTTGTATGTGCATAAAAACTTTTGGACGTTTAAGTGAAGAGGAGTAGAAAAGTCAGCTTCAGTAAAACATCTGTACTAGGTCCATATGAGACACAGCTAAATATTTTTGTATATGCATGATTTTCTGGAGTCTTTTTTAGGATTTGATACCTATGCTTGGGGGAAGGAGAGTGTCTGGATATCAGATATGGATCAGTAATGAGAACTGGAGGTGTTTTTGCTGTCCCAGCCCTGCTAAGACCCACATAGAAGTACTTCCAGAATAGCTCCGTGGTGCCTGACTCCAAACCTGTGCTTGGATCCAGTGCAAATGGAGTTTTTCTTTGTTGAAAACTGCCTTTTTTGTTTGTCCCACTGTCACTTGTTGAGTCTCTATTCTGTACCAACTTTAGCTAAATATACGTGGCAAAGTGAATTCAGAGAGTTTGGTGCTTATTGTGCTGGAAGAGTACTAAGATTAGACTTGCCTTTTATTGGAGAGGCTTGAGGTAATTATCTGCACATAATTTAAAACTTCAGGCACATCTTAGATGGGGGATTTGCATAACTATTAATATGATGTCAGAGCAGCACAGCACCCACAAGTCAAGGGCAGATTTGCAGCAAGCCCCTAAGCAAAAGATGATGTTGTGAGGTCCAGGCTCTATCCTGTGGCTATAAACAGGCTGGAGTCCGTGAGACATGGAATTCCAACCCGGATGCTTTGGGTTTCTGCTTGAGTGGATATGTGGAGCAGGGAGCACTTCATACTGGTGGCCTTTCCCTTAGGGAAAGGTACAGCTGGATTTTTGGAAGTAAATCAGGAGTAAGTGGAATCAAATTAGGTTCACAACACATCTCATCAAATCCATGGGCAAAAGTTACTGCAAGTAGTTGCAGTGGAATTTTTTTTTCTTTTGAATTACTTAAAGAAGAACTTGGGAAGTTCAAGATCATTCTTTGTTCTGTAAGCGTCTGAGAAGGAAGCTTTAGGTGACGGTGTTAAAATAGTATCCCGCACCCCTCTCTGAGCGCATCAGCCTCCTTTCTGCTACCCAAAGGGGAAGCAGAACAAAAACATTGTGGGAAATAGTGTATAATGGAACAATCAGCCTGAATAGGAAGGTTTTTAAAACTCTTATTTCATAAACGTTGAAAAGACTCTTCACAGATTCAAACTTCTTATTTTAATCGTTGCTTTCGATATTATGCATCAACTTTTATTTTAAGTTCTGAAATACCACTGTGAAAGAAATAAAATGTCAGCTGTGAAGGATGTTATTATCAGTGTGCAGTGGCACTTTTATGTCATGCTTATAATGCAGCTTCTCCACATCACTTTGCTTCATTGTTTTTTTTATTCCTTCACCCAAATCGAAAAGGAATAAGTGTACATCTTGCTCAACAAATATTTTTATAAATGCCATGATGCGTTGTTTCTCGGTGATGGACTGCTGAGATTCCTCCAGACCCATCCAGTGACCTGCAGAGAGCCCTGTCCTGATGTTCTTATGTTCTTATTCCTATGAAACATGGAGAAGAAATAGGTCATGATGTGGTGAAGGGTTGCCTGTTGGGTGTATAGCTTCTGAGTGCTGCAATATTGCAGCTTTTCCCATTCAGCTGTTGCAATAGTGCTCAGTTCTGCATGGTCACAAGCCATAGACTGCAACAGGCTCGGATGGTGGAGCTGGTGCTCGTTCTTATAATGTTGGGCAATGCAACATGTTGGCACTTAAAGAATTAAAAGATTGCTCAAAACTAGATACAAACAAACAAAATGCTGCTGCCGACTGTCTTCAAAATAGCACAGCCCTGAATCTTGTGTGCAGGACTGTCAGGAGACAATATAAAAATCGATAATGTTAAATTAATGGTAAATTAATTAATGGCAAATGAAGATTCTGAGGTGAAAAGCTGTGTTTTCAGGTACTTTGGGGAGTGAATAGCCCCTTTTGGTGAAGCACTGTAAATGAACAGATTTTGTCTGCCTATACCTTTAATCTACCTATTTGCTGTTATTTAGACATTTGTGTTAATTTGAATTTTCTTAATAGTATTAATTAATATCTAGCCATATGTTGACTTTCTAATTTTGCAGTAGTCATTAATACGGCTTATTGGAGCAGCTTCCTTACCCCCATTTCATAGAATGTGGATCCTTAAGAGTAAAAGCAATAAAAAAATAATAGTTTAGCTCCTCTGTCAGACATCTGTGTTATAAAAAGGTCTCTTTAAAACCAAAGTAGGGTATTTCTGCAGTTCCAAAATATGCCAGGTGCTTTTGGGTGTTGTATTGTGGACTATTGCAGAAAACCAAACTAAATATATATCTAAAAAAAATGAATTTGAGCCTCATGCTTTTAGCCGATCAGAATTACTCCCTCTGTGACTATGGAGTCAGCGTTGCTGTTCTACATCCCTGTACGAGACGGATCGGAAAGGCTGCAGAGTCATCTAGCTTTCAGATTGGGACATATCACTTGCCTTTGGCAGGCCAAAAAGGACAACGAGGGTTGCTATTTCCAGCTCCTCTCTGAGGTGCAGCGGTGTGTTTGCCATCAGGGCAACCATGAGCAGTGGTGCACACTGATTTACCCCTTGTTTTTCTACAATATTTAATACTAATATTGTTTGCTTTATTTTTTTT
>JAUBNY010001208.1:366533-376876 GCA_032275445.1 Crypturellus soui
GAAGGTCTAAATAAAGGACAAAAATAACAAGGACTGAACTATTAAAGTCTCATCTTTCTCATGTTAGCAGTGGTGAAGTCAGTGGTGTGGCACTGCCCATTCTGCTTTTTTTATTTTTTATTTTAAGCTCTATTAATGCGTCCATTCTGCTTCTTGTTGGTGATTCCTAATGTGTCTCCAGGGCATCCTCTCCGCTGCAATTTTTATAAATCGCAATAGCTTCTTACCGTAACTGAATAACGTCTGTAGGTTTTAATAAGGAAAGTTTTACAGTAACTGTGTTATGAAAATTCCCTTTTAGTTCTGTTTTACAGTATTGGGCAATATGTTACAATCCAAAGGATGCAATTGGGAGAGTTTTTAGCATTCACAGGAGTTACCAACAACGCCTTGCCAGAGACCCATGTAGTAGGACAAACACCTAAAAACGAATGCACTTGCATTTATTTTATTTCTTTTCTTAACTTTTTAGTGTGATGATAAATCTGTTAGGCTTCCAGTAAAGCTGCAGAGCCATTAGCCTGTTCTATTGATAATTGCAATTAAACTTCTATTATTTCCTGTGTGCCTTTTTCCTAAAAGACCTTTTGATGCCCTCCGTTTGTTCTGATTTACCAGATGTAAAGAGCGACTTCCCGGTCTCTTTAGGCTTGCTTTTTCTCAATATAAACTCTAATTTTGGTGAAAACGTGTTCCCAAACTCCATGCCTTTTAGGCAAAAGGGTGTATGGAGGGGTTAATTATTATTTATTTGCTATTTTCTCCTTTTTCAAGCGCCTCGTGGAGATGGTGGCTCGCTGCTGTCCTCATTGTACATGCTGTGTGTATTTTCGGTGGCGTACACAGCGCATGCAATGTGGACGGGATGGGGCTCGCCCGCGCCGGACCAGGACATCGGAGCCATCGCACCTGGGACTGCTGCATTTGTGGGTGCTGCTCATCAGCAAACCTGGGGCCGTGGTCAGAAACTGTAGGTTTTCCACCAGAACTTCCCAAGGAAATATGTAATTGTGAGTTAAACAGCACAGGCATCTCGTTTGGGCCCGACAGAGGTGCCTTGTTCCTGGTGAGTATCTTCTAACGCTGCTGCTCTTGACTTTTAGTGTCTTGGCTTTCTGGTTTTCTTTGGGCTATTTTTTGTGGACTTTGTTCTATTGCTTGGACTTTAGGGGAAAAAAATGGCCTTTTTCATAATCCTTGCCAAATGTTACAGCAATTTTATATTCAACACCTCTTTTAATCAAATAAGCAAAGCAAAATTGAATCTTGTCTTGTTTAAACTTCTTTGTTAATTGCATTTTGAACAAGGTATTTAGCAGAAAGTGCTTTCATCGGTGGTTTCTGTTATGGGCAGCTCTAGTGGGCTCCGTATATATATATATGTGTTTTGGGATGTGTGAGTGTATATATTCTTTTTTTCTTCTCCTTAAGGTGCTCTTTGCATTAATCCAATTGTGGAAGAGGATTATAGCATCCCATTATAATTAAAAATGCAAAAGCAGCTTATGTTTTTAGGCCACAGTTATTAAAGGGAGCAATGTCACTAACCAGGCCTCGACCGGGAGGCTACTGTCATTGTGCAGGTGCCAGATTTGTCTTGGTCCCCTTAGGGCAGGTAACGCTGCTCATGTTTTGCCGTCCGTCCTTTACAATGTCAGGAGCTTTTTAATTACCTCCTTAGAATGAAATCAATGTAGTGGCTGGAGCTGCCTTTTTTTATTATTTATTCTTTTTTTTTTAATCCTGAGATTGAAACTTTCTTTGACCTTTGCTTTCTGCAAGTGTGAAGTGCTTTATTTCTTCACTGTCATTTTGAATTAAATGAAAGCTTCCTGTAAAGGAGAAGATGGTGAGAGACTCCTATTCCCTGAGGAAGGGTTTAGATGAAAAATTAGGGACCAGACTGACTCTCAAATTACATTCTTCCCCACCTTGTTCACCTACGTTGTGCTTTGCTTCCAAAACTTAAGCATCCTTCACCTGCCAACGTAGTCTCTGCTCCTCAAACAACAAATTGGGTTGAGAGCAGCAGCAGAGGATAAAGTCTTTGAGAGCTGCAATGCTAAATTATTAAAGGTATAAAAACAAATGCTCTATTAAACGTCAGTTTATGAGCCTGTAAGCTGCTGAGTGCTGAGCTCCCAACCTCGCTGTGCTCCTCAGAGAGCTCCAGCCCTGGGTTTTGGGGACAACATTTTGCCTCTTGGGATACCCGATAGCAGAACCCTGAATGCTCATCCCAGTTGTTGTGCAAGGTTTGCTTAACCACAACATGAAATTTGTCCAAATGCTTTCTTGCATACCTTTAAAACATTCATAACACTGTAACTTTTGGACTGATATATCATATTTTTTTTTGTGCGTTACTTGGAAGTGGCATGGGCATGTTCCAAAAGTTGTGCGAGGATGAATTCGCAGTTACTGCAGGGCATGCGATACTGCTAAAAGCAGTGACACTGAGAGCTGCTTGTTGAAAAAGGACGCAACACAAATAATTTAAATATTTTTCCTGTGTTTGAATATATTTGTGGTGTCTGATTGAGCTGGTTAGCAAAATAAAGACAGATGGCAAGGAATTCATTCCAGCGCGTTTTCACTGTGGTTGAGCTGGTCTGACTTCTTGCAGCACTTGCTCAAATGATCCCACTGTGAAAACTTCTTGGGCTTGCACCCTGTTTTGGGAGGTCAGAAGTAGTGTGGATATACAGAGAATTGATCTTTAGATGCATAATAAAAATGAAGAAAATAGAGAGTGGAACTGCCTGTAATTGTGTATTCAGAACTGCAGAGAGTAAGAATTTAACGTCTTTGACATTGAAGTCAATACCAAAATTTACTGGGAGTCGAACAGGGTTTTTACTAGTCAGATATTAGTGAGGGGTTTTCCAAAGCTAACGCAGTGATTTGCAGCATCCTCATTTGGAAGATGAGCACAAATTGTCCATAAATATATTTTGGTGAAAGGATGTTATTCTGAATGCCTTGTAGTTGACCGCAGAGGGAAAAAGCGGGTGGAGGGGAGACCTCGCGTTGACCATAATGGCCTGTAGTTGTATTTGTTTGGGGAAGGAGCTTCAGCAACCCCTGAGTCATCAGGATCATGTGTTGTCTAATAACCCCATTTATTCCCTTGAAGGACACTTAGAGTTACACTGACCAGTTGGTGTCAGCTCTTGTCCCTCTGCTATATTTTGAAAGTGCCTGTTATCTGCGTATTTCTTGTAGGGAGGAAGGAAAGTGTGCTGGAAACACTCATGGCATAGGATCCTCTGCAGCAGAAATCTTCTGTTTTAGAGGAAATCTATTTTCTGCTGAAATTGCAGAACTCAATTTGTTTGGTGGTTCTGCCATGTAGAGTATTACTGCTTTTTGTAGTTTTGAGACAACACATACCTTGAATATAACAGGTTAAAGTAATTTTTTCCTTGCGTCTGAGCAGTGGTTAATGTCTGCATGTTCTGTATGCCTCCTGGGCCGCTCTGCATTCACCTGCAACGCTGTGACGGGCGCCCAAGCAGGCAGAGGGTCTCACCAGCCCCTTCTGCTCCAATCCGGGGAGGTGGCACATTGCCATCCATGGGGACAAAGAGCTGATCCCTGTAAGACATCTCTCCATATGTCTCTAGGAGGCTGTAGTGCCCGCGGGGTCCGAGCCCCGGCGATGGGAAGGCTGGCCCGTGGCAGCCCTGGGAACAGTCTTTGCTCCACGGTGGCATTGGGATGGTGCTGAGGAAGCTCCAGCTGAGGCGACTGCAAAAACCTGGTGCCTCCCCCTGTAGCAAAGCACTAATTATTAATCTTAACGAGGTTGCCTTACAGCAGGGCTAATTAGCTCCAAGCAGGGGCAGGTTGAAGGAGCCGTGTAGCTGTCTGCAGCACCCGGGAAGCTCAAAGTAAACGTGGAGCAAGGGGATATAGAGGCGCCCGCGCCACAAGCAGCTGGACCCGAGTGACCAGCAGCCGTCACCGGCTCTCATCCGAGCTCAGGACAATATGTTGTCTCTCCTATTTTTCTATTTTCTTTCCTTTTTCCCCTCCCTCCTGCCGCGTAGCACTCTGTTCCTATGGTTTCGCACTCTGTACCGCACTATGCATGCGCACGTGCACCTCTTCCCTATTTAACGTAGCAGAATGATGCTGTTTTGATACTTGGGCGTTCAGGATAATACGATTTTTTAAACTCTGATTTAACGCCACATGCGTTAATGGAAACGATTTTTTTTTCCTGAGACGTACTAGATGGAGAACAAAACAAAACATCAGTAGCAAAGCATTTAAATAGTGAGGTTAAGGTGCTGCATGCTAAAAATGTAGCGCTGCTCTGTGCCGGCGGTGGAAGAGGATGAGAGGTACTTGGAGGGCAGGAAGGAGCTGGAAATTAGAGAGAGGAGGCAAACGTGAGGGCTTAGCCTCTCCACACAGTTGTGCATTTGGGACAAGAGGGAATATATTGGAATCTGGAGACCAAAGATGAGAGCCAGGATTGCAGAGAGCCAAAGGGAGAAGCGTGTGCAGACTCCCACTGGTACTACAAGAGAGAGGAGTGACATGGCCGGGGTTTCCTCTCCAACGAGAATCCCAGGAAAGCCCGTCCGGATCCCATGGAGAAGGGGACATCCCTAACACTGACCCTACTTCCCGCCCTGGATGTCCGTTTCTGAAGCGAAGCCTCCACGGAGGCAGGTAGGTGCAGGTCTCTGCTTTGCCTTGTGCTTCCAGGGGAGCATCTGCCTTGGGATAGGGAATCATTTTGTCCCCCGTAAAATATTTTGGAAGAAAGACTGGCATTCCTGGCACTCAGGGGATCTTCTCCAAGGTGTCCTGCTGAGCCCGGTGGGCAGGGCAGGGGCTCTGTTGCAGGTTATTTTTTGCAGGGTTATTTTTTTTTATTTATGTTTGTTTGTGCCTGGGAGGGGCTCTCCGCTTCCCCCTTGGACCTGGAGTTACTTTCTCACCTGCTTTTCCTGGTTCTTCACCTGCTCCCTGCAGGATCATGGAGCTCGTGCAAAGCTGCATGGAGAAGCCCAGGCTTTGCCACGTCACCATCCGGGGCAGTGATGCCGCCTTCCTCTGCCATGTCTGCAACTTGCTCCTTGCACAGGGGCAGAATATGTACAAGGTGGGGTGGAGAGCCTTAGTTTTGGATCTGTTTTGGCCAAAAGAAGGCTGTTAGGTAAAGGATGCGGGGCGGCTGTTCATTCTTATATTGGGGCTGATTGAAGCTTTAAAACAATTTGCCATCTTGGGAAGGTTTTTCTCCAGACTGGCGGGTGGATGTTCTCGGGCATGTTGCTCCTCATATCCCTACAGCTCTGAACTGGAGCAGACAAAAGAGTATTTTTGCAAGCATTTCCACAAAAATACTGCTCCATGTCTGGACCAGATCTATGTAACAGTTGCTAGGAGCCAAAAATGAGTGCAGCACTTCAGAATCTGCCTCGAGGTGTTGGGAACTAATTTTTATTTAGACAGACTTTTGTTTCCTTCCCCCCACCCCAGCTCTCCTTGCCAACCTGGACTGAAATTAGAACAGTGAAAGTCACCCCACTGCTACCAGCAACTCTACTTTTTAATACTTTTGGCTTAGCAACATAGATCTGAAGTTTGTGTGTATCAGGTAACAACCACGTTACTGAGGAGAGAGATTTTTTAAAATCTTTTTTCTCCTTAGCAAAGCTAGGCTGCTAATTTGCAAGGCCACTTCCATTTTGATGAGTGTTTTTTGCTGCTTGTTGCCTGCCTGAGTGCTGGGTTTGGCCAGGACGCGTCCCCTCCTGCTCCCACCTGAAGGCTCCGGTTGTCATGTCCACGATCCAGTTCTTGTGCCGGTCTGAATGCGGAGCCTGATGGTTCGGGCTCATTCCTTATCACTATAATAACCACTTGCTTTTTTTCTGCCTGCCAGAACATGTCACTTTTATTATAAATGATTTAATTATCCATGTAATTGTATTTTTTTTCTCTCTTTTTTTTTTCCTGAGCTGTAAGAAGGCTCATTATACTTCATATTCCTTTTGGAAAGGAAATGTTGCTTTCCTGGGAAATTGTAGTCTTTATAGGTATGGGGAAAAACCTGATTCTTCTTTTTTTCCCTTTTCCCCCCACTTTAGTGTACATTTGTCTGCTTTAAAGTTCTGTGTTTTCTAGGGAGAACGGCCCATGCTGTGCAGTTGTGTCCATGGAATCGATCTCTGGAGGGAGGGCCCTTGTCCAGAGGTGAAACTGGGCAAAGATTAGGACCATTTGGGAGATTATGTGGAGGAGGATGGGGCGACAGCTTGACCTGTGATGTTGAAGTTAGGAACTTGGTCATCTTAACTAGTACCAGCAGGGACAAAGTCAGTGAGAAGATGCTCTTGCAAATGGCAACGCAGGTAGGAACCAAACCTGGGTATCTGAATTGCTGTCTGGAACCCCTTGCCTCCCTTCCAAACCAGGACTATGCACTCATGCCTGTCCCTTCCTCCTGTCTGGATGTGGCCAAAAGCATTTTGAACTCCGAAGGGAGAGAAGAGAACAAGGTTGCATGGAGGTGGGAAAGGAGACTCCCTTTTCTTCTGGCCTGCTTCCTCAGGAGCAGGAAGGCAGGGAATTTAAACCTTCCTGCCACCAGCAAAAATGATTTATGGGGACAGGGGGTCATTTTCTACCCACATGTGCTTGTTGCAGACTCGTGGGATGGCATTGTGCCGGGTGCTAAGTCAACTGGAGCGCGGTGCGAGTAGCGAGCGGCACTGTACTCGGCAAGCCGGAGATGCCATCTCCATGGCAATCCATCCATGGGATTACCTCTCCCTGTGTTTCCCTCTGCCTCTCCTGGGACACGCTGGAGATGCTGCAGTGCTCTGAAATGAAGCTGAAAATAAGAATATGGCAGGGCCTTGCCAGTGCCAGGGAGAAGATTCAGATGTTTTAGGAACAAGGGGAAATCGTGAATGCAAGGTGAGAATCAGTAAATCACTTGGTGCCCTGAACAATTAGGACACCAATGAAAAAGGATGGTGACTGTGACCAGCGGGTGTTTCACAGCAGTGGAACGCGTCTCCATCCATCCATCATGCAGGAGCTGGTGCAGCTCCCCTCTTCCCTTCAGCATGTTCGTGCTTATCTGATGCAGCCCACTGGAACGTGCATGGAAATGTTAACGGGGGGTGCAAAGCTAGTTAAAAGGTGTTAGTTTTAGAGGCTTGAGTGTCTCGTTTTTAATTAATGCAGCTTCTTGCAACGCCACCTCACTTAATTCACTGGAAAACTAAATAATTGTAGTTTAATAATTCTATAATTGCAGCTGTTACAGAGAGTAATAGGTTTCAAAGTATGTTCTTTGGAGGCTGGATATAAATCCTGTCTCTTCTGTTTCATATTCAGGAGAGGGCAGAGCTGGGAATCTGTCAGTATTTTGGGTGCCCCATCTGGCCAGGAGGGCGTTGTGCTGGGATTGTCCCTCCAGCTTGGTGGCAGGGGTGACTTCTGCAGCTGCTTTTATTTTTTTTTTTTTTTGGATAGTCTTAACTTAAAACTTTTTGGCTGTGGATCCAGCATCCTTGGCAGGGTCACAAGTATAGTACAGCAAGTTCACATCCAAAGACACATCAGTATTCATTTTTCCTTTTGCACTATGCCGGGAACACAGCCTTCCATTCCGGTAAGGAAGAAAAAGCGCCGCTAATTGAGTCAGACCTTGCAAGAGCTCCAGCTTCACTGAACGCAGGGAGATTGCAAGCAGGAGCTTGGTCTTAAAAAGTAAAATATAATCCCCAAGGCCTGTGTAAATGTCAGAAAGATTTTTGTTTTTAACGAAGATGGAAACGTATTTTTTGGGGTTTTTGAGATGGATGCTGAGAAGCTGGTGTGCAGGTCAAGTGTTTGGGTGCATATGAGTAAAAGAAGCCTAGCCAGGCTGGTGCTTAGGGGATGCAGTGCTGTTTTAGCTCTGTTGCTTTGCACATATGAGCTGGGTAAACTTTTTTGCCCAAGGGAACTGTGGATAAACTCCAGATCTTGAGCATTTTGCTTTGTGTTACACTGAGTCCACGAGGAGCAAGAGGAAGAGCCTGGCAGGGAGTTAGAGGAACATGCTGCAATGGTCACAAGGGCCTTTCCCATCTTTGGTCCACGGCATTTGTCCCGTTGGGCTGCCTGGTGGCGCCTCCCGGTGTGATGTATCGATAGGAGTAAAACAACTCGATCCCGTGAAATTCAGATGTGCTCCAGTATGGTAGCTTGGACTGGAATCCTTTATAATCTTCCAGTGCAGCAGAGTTACGTCGGTGGGAACTGCATAAGCTCATGGCTGTAGTAGCTCTAATCTCGTTAGTTAGCAGGCCGCATGCTGATAGTTTCATTTCACAGTTGATTTTTCTTTTAATTATCTCTGAAGATGGATTTTTCTTTTTAGCTTCTCAGTTTTGGCCACCAGGTAGCACAACCTACCCCACAGTTCACAGCATAACTCAAGTCTGAACGTGCTTCGGGTTGTCTCTTAGGTCTGCCACTATGGTTATCTGCACAGGAAAGTTCCCACTTGACCTACGGGGGGGAAAAAAGAACAAATCAATAAATCCAGGGAGGGTTTTGCAATGTAGCACTGATATCAAATATGATTTATTAAGTCTGTAATAGCAAAAATATATTACATACTCCTGCCTCGGGGGGAATGTAACAGCTGAATGGTTAAACACAATTTGCTTTAAATGTTTCGTGTTTGGACTCCGACTATAGATAAAAGATGATTCTGAATTTGATTTTGGATTGAAATATCAAGCTGCAGTTTTTGTGTGTTTGAATTCAAATATATATACACACATATTGTGTGTATTTGTGTAAATGCATATATATATGTAAATGCATGCCAGTGTATTTAAATGTGAGATATTTTTATTCCATGTATACATCATGTGTATCTTTTCATATACACATATGTGTGTGTCTGTGTTTGTGTGTGTATAAGTGCATGCTCCAGGGTTTCCTTGATGCATCTCCCTAGATGGTCCTTAAGAGGAAGACCTGCTCTCCTGAATATTCCCTTTGTGAGGTTCATTGGCCTTCATCCAGACACCTACATTTGCAGGATGGCCCTTCCTGGTGGCTGAAAGATCTGCTGTTAATTTACCTCTCACCTCTGAGGACTGACTTGTCTTGTAACACGAGAATGGTTTGCTCAAACCTGCTACCTGCTGCTGTCAGTGTGACCAGCCCTTCTGCCCCTTGAAGCTCCAGGGCTTTGGTCCTGATCCTTGCAATGGAGCCCGTTTAGCAAAGACAAGCTGTCCAGGCACCACGTTTCTGCATGCTGATGGTTTTTGAAGGATTTCTAGGAGGAACCGCTGCAGCGTAGCCTTGCTGAGCTGATAAACGGGTTGATCTCCGCCGTTGTGAGAGCTACAATCCATCACACCCAGGACACACATCCATTTAGATGAGGAGTTTTGTTCAGTTTTGTTTCTAGCAAGGGGACAAGCCGCAGCCGCTTCACTGAAGAACCTGCAGCGTATGCTACGTCTCATCGGAGGAGCCTGATGAACGTTAACGCTTTTATTTCATGTCCCTCCTCCCTGGCGATGGTCCTGTGGCTGCAGGGCAGAGCTCCGCAGCACGGCGGGATGCAGCACTGCAAAAACCTGGAAAATGGTGCTTGGAAATGGTCCTGGAAACACCTTGCACTTCCCTCCTCTTGCAGAAACGCCCAAACCCACTTTTCTGAGTTTCCTAAAGATGGGCAATAAATAAGTGAGGCCGAACACATGCATCTAAGAAAGTTGTTGAACCTACGGGGGAACAGGGCCATGTTTTCAAACTGCCATGGCATTTCTATTTTAATTTGTTTTGTTTTTACCAAGTTCTGGGGCGCTGCCGAGCTTTAAGGATATCTTCAAAGAACAGCAGTGTGCCTTTCCAGAGATAAATGCTGCTTTTAGATTGGTTTGGAAGAAGAGCCGAATAGCAAATCTGCAGGGCAATAGCAGCTTGTTTTCTCTGCCGTTCTCCTGCCTGCTCCTTTTGTCATGAATCTTTTTATTTTTTTTTTCTCCTCCCTCTTCAATTGCTCTTTCTATGCTTCAGGGATGGTACCTGAGCAGTCAATGAACTGTAGAGAAAGAAGCCCAATTTTTGGGCTAGTTCTTACTTTGCACACTCCTGGTATTTGACAGCTTGGACTCGCCAAACCTCTGAAAAGCACGGCCATTGCATTTTCTTATCTGTTTTTCCTGAAATACTACTTTGTGCCTGTAAGTTCTTGTCAGCGCAATGTATGTTTAGGCCATGGGGTGAAGAACTGTGTCTTTTGCATCTTACATACTGCCCAGCGTGGTGCCAGGGCTCAGTAAATAACATATTCCCCC
>JAUBNY010001208.1:381391-396510 GCA_032275445.1 Crypturellus soui
AGCTGAGCAGAGGGGCAGGATCCCCTCCTCGCTCTGCTAGCAACGCTTCTCCTCATGCCAGGAGCCCATTGACCTTCTTGGCTGCAGGAGCATGTTGCTGCCTCACGGCCAACTTCTTGTCCAGGTCCTTCTCTGCAGAGCTGCTCTCCAATAGGTCACCGCAGCCTGCCCTGGTGCAGGGGCTTATTCCTCTGCACTTGCCTTTTTTGAACTTCCCGAGGTTCCCTTCGTCCATCCCTCCAGCCTGTCCTCTGAATGACTGCGCAGCCCTCGGGTGCATTTGCCAGTTCTGTACCACCAGCAAACTTGCCGAGGGTGCACTGTCCCTTCAGCCAGGTCATTGATGAATAAATTGAGCAAGATTGGAGCCAATACTGATGCCTGAGGAACACAACTAGCTCCAGGCCTCCAGCTAGGCCCTCCATCACTGCTCTACCCATCTAACCTCCACGGCCTGAGCTTGCCTACGAGGGAGATGTGTGAGATGGTAGCAAAGGCCTTGCTGAGGTTAAGGGCTTGCCAGCTCCTTACAGGCTCCCTCCAGAGCTCGTGCTCTGGGCTGGCCTGGGTTTAGGGAAGCTCTACGATGGCCTGTTCCTTGCTGTTGCCCGTAGATAAAGCCCAAGGTGATCAGCCAGCTGTGCTGAATGCATAACTAGTGTCTGCATAGTGACTCATAGCTGCTCTGAAAGAAAGAGCATTTCCATTTACTTGTCTCCCAATATTGTAAATCACATGTTGTAGTTGAAGGAAAAATTCGTCCAGAGAGATACAGAACTGGTACGAGATTTGTCTTCTTGTTGGACTTCGCCTACTTTATGGGACTGTGATTTCAAAGCAAATGAACTTCTTGTCCCTCTTACAACTTAGTGAAGTGCAGAAAAGGACACGAGGCAAGATTGAAGAAGTATCCAGCCCTCAACACATCTACCTTTCATTTAGCTGGTTCCCCTGCAGGCTTCAGGACTGTCTGCTAGCCTTAAGAACTTCTAATTTATTTCAGCAGGAAGGTAGGTAATTATATTTCCTCACATGCCACCTTGCCTTGTTCTAAGGAGTGGAGTTGGCAGTCTTGGGGCCTTTTCTGTTTAATTTACATTCCTTGGCGTGTCTCTCACTGGTTTATCCATCATTTTTTTTCCCTTGCCCCCCTTCTGCTGGAATTTCAGAGCCCTCCATATGCTTCTCCTGAGGGTGGCAAAACCCATCCGGTGTTTGAAATACCGGCTTAAGAGGGAGAAGGTGACTTGAAAAAGAAGTGCAGTTAGTGCCACCTAAGGATAGGTAGCCCTTAACAGTGGGGTATATTGCTTATCTTATTTTTTGGGCTGCTTTCTTCCTTTGGCTTGTCCTTTCCTTCTCTTTTGTCTCTGGCATTTTTGCAGGTATCCATAGATTTTTGCAGTGGATGTTGGGGAGGTGGGATCAGAGCATATTTTTAATCTGTCACATATAATCTTAGAAATGTTCAAGTGCATTGCTCAGTTCCAGAATTACTTTGTGTGAAAGCCAGGTGGCTGTGCATAATTTTCTTGTTTTTAAAAATATTATCTTTCCATAAATATGGATAGCAGCTGCACAGAATTTCACTTGCTGAACTCCCTGAGATAAGAAGGGATCTTCCTGGGTGTGCAAACCCCTGCTATCAATTTGTGTAGCACGTCAAAAACTGTTTTTTTCCTGATGTTTACTGCTCTTGTAGCTACATGATAATTTTGAGTTTGAAATGGTGCAGGGAAAACAACTGCATCTTTCTCTGTCCTAGGGATGTCCCCTCTTTCCAAAGCAAGGAAAAGCAATATATTGTGGCAGATGTTTTAGTGGAAATTTTATGCACAAAAGAGCACTTGCAGTCTTGTATTCTGGGGCTAGAAGATCTTGCCAGGGCACAGTTGTTTCTTCTGGATCACTGCACGTTTGGCTGGTATAAATACTAGTAAGTATTTACTTGATAAATATTAAGATGCATCGTCCTGCGAGTTAAACAAATTAGTTTGTCTTACTCTGCTACTGAAGCTGCTTTTCAGAAGTTTGCACTTTGTAATACCCTTTCCTTTTTGCCTATTGTGACTTTATGCAATGCAATAATATTGCATCTGTTTCTCTTTAGGAACAGCTATGGCAAATGGCTGCCTGGGATTGGTGTGGAGGCTGAGGAAGGGAGAATATTTAATATATAAAGCCTTGACATCTAAACAAAAGGTGTTTGTTGGAGGATGCTGGAGATGCTCTTCCAGATCGGCAGCTTAAAATTGACTGAGAAGAGAAACTGCAGCAACGTAAGGACACTGAGTGCGCGTTAGCATTGTGTCTATAGAGATCTCTAATAGTCTATGTGAGGCTTAGAGCGGTGCGGAAGAGCTCAGGTGCATTAAAATTGGCTGTAAATGCAGCAGGCAAATCCAGCAGAGACTCGTACCACCAGCAGTCCTATTGACTACCCGTCATGATGTGCCATGAACAGGAACTTGGCTGCGTGGAATGGGAAAAGCTGCTGTGTTTTAGGTCTGTCGACACCAGTACGAAGGTGCAGATATGAAATCTGCTTCATGGTAGCCCTAGAAAACCTGGTGTAGCAACCTCAAGAATTTTGTTGATGCGAGAAAGGGATATTTTGATAGGCTTAGTGCTTTGGAAATGCCTAAAAAGAAGTGAATCCAAAGAGTGAAGGATGGAGAGATGCAACTGGTGAGGACAGGCTGAGGGGATGAGGTTTGTTCATTCCTAAAGGGGCTCCTGTGACTTTACAATATATAAAATATCTTTGTGAAGAGAATTTTGATGAATTATTGTCTGCTCTGCTGCAGGGGAAAAAAGAAAAAAACGGAAAAAAAAAAGCGGCAAATAGTGAATTTGCCTTGGGAAACATTTTTGAGTTGCAGAGACTGTGAAGTGCTAGAGCCTGCTGCTCGGGGAAGGTGTGAAATCGGCTTCGCTGGTTCATTTACTACAAGGTGGGAACAAGCTGGATGATTTCTGGTAAATGAAACATTACGTGTGCTTTTCATCCTGCCTCAAACCAGGGGAAAGAGGAGAAAGGCACCTGAAGTCACTGTCAACATTTTGGCCTCTACTCATCTCCATCTGTGAGCTTCAATGCGGGACAGATGCCTGAAGAGTTGCTGGAGGCTTCGATAGCACTGTGGAAGGTATCATGTTCTTGAAGGCACTCAAAAATACTAGAACTGCAACAAAAAAGTGTGACGGTGTTAAATCTTGTGGAGAATATAGACCAAAAGGACAAGATAGCTGAAGCCTTATTAAAGATGCTCTACAAAAACAAATGATGGGAACAACAAAAGCTAACGGTTGGTTTGCCACTGTAAAACCTTCAAACAGGAAAAGCAATTAGAGTGCTTGGGATTTGAAAGAGAACTATATTAGAATAGAACATTTGCTATACACTGTGAGAAAGATTTTACTTTGGGACTTGGTGCTAAAGCAGGCTTTTGGATAACAAATGTAAAACTAGTTAAGTGTCTTGCAATATCTGGTAAAAAGCTGCACTGAGATAACTGATTATTTGTAAGTTATATAAGATCCTGGGAATAAACCATGCTGGAAGAGTAAATAGCTCTGGTAAGTTGTGTTGGTAAAGGAATTTATCGAGATGGTAACTCACAAGCTTTACTGAAACGTTTAAATATCTGGCCTGCTTTTCATACTTTAACTCTTTCTGATAGACTAATTGGAGTAAAAGCTAAAATTGGATGTGGTGATGGTGCATTTCCTCCCTTCTCCTTTAATAGCGTTCAGGTTAATTATTCTTTGGTATTTAGCTGTACACATGCTGCCTCAGGGACTAACTTAAGCAAAGCTGTAACAGGCGTGAATCTAGTCTACCATATGCAGTTCCTTTTTAAAGCCTGAAGGTAAATTAAATAATAGCAAGGTCTATTTTAGAGAAAGGACATTTAAGTTTTTATTTCATCTGGAATACTCCTTTCAAGATCACTTTCCCCTGCTAGGCTTGTTTTATATTTGATTAGTTTTAGGAGATGGATTTTGACATTTAAAGTACGTGTAATAGAAAGAGAATAACGACAGTTGGGATTGCAGAAAAATATTTGCCCTTGAAAATGGTAATGTATTGTTAAATACAAGTTGCATCGTATCTGGGCACAATAAAATAGAAATGGAAATGTGAATGATTTGGGGATAAATAGTGTTGGGGATAAATAGTCTCGGTGTGTGACAGAGCAACAAAGAAGGGACCTTGACACTGCTAGCGACATGCAGCAAATCACTGCTGCAAATGGATTTGTAGTACAGGCTTATTGTGTTTCCTAACGTGGTGATCTGTATTCTGCTTAAGCAAGCTTGACTTGCAAAAGAAGATACCAAATACCTGAATTAAATCTAATCGGTGCAGCCATCAGTCCGGACACCGGTGATGCTCCAGGCCTTGGGGTGCGTCAGCTCCTTGGTGCAAGGTTTGTGGGAGGAACTGAGAGGTCCTTAGAGATGGATAGACACCTTTTATTCCCGGTTTTCTAGTAAAGGATAAAATGCTGAGGCTGGAAGACTTCTCAAGGAGCCCTCTAGGGCCGTTAGCACTGGTTGCGGGTGTTTTTCTTCCTCAGATAGTTGGTTTTTTGTTTTTGAAGTTGTCATTGGTGTCTCTGGGGAGATTTTTAAGGGGTTTTAGTTGCTCCCCAACTTGGCTGGTGTCAGGAGCTAACCCCAAGTTTTATTTTGGGTGGAAGGAAAGTGCAGGAGCTCTTTGCTAACAATCTTGGTCAAACTGGATGAATCCTGGGCTGGTTGCCTTGTACCTAATGTATCTGCTCACCCCCCTTGCCTGCTGTGGTGCTTTGTCCATCTTTCCATCTTAGCAGAGACATCCTCAGGGCACGTAAAAGTCAAGCTGTAGAGCAGTTTAGCAATTTATACTGTGCCTCTGGCATGCTTAGGGCTGCGGGTAATGCAGCTGTTTAGGGAAAAGAAGGCCCATTTGTCTTGCTGTAGGCTTCTGCTCCTGGTTTCTGACATCTTCCCCTTGTTGCTCCGATCTTTGGCCTTGCAGACTGGAGAAGCTGCTTGCGGTTGGGTTATGCAGCCCAGCTCTTGACCAGGTCTTGTGTGGGTGATCCAAAACCAGGAGCACTTTTTCTCTCTGTCCTCCAGAACTTCTAGGTATCTCCATCTCCCATGTGTGGTGGGATTAGGGATTACTCAGGCCTATGGATGATACAGCCCAGGTGGGTTCTTTTCTTTCTCAGGTGTAGCAATTAGTTGCCTCTGCATCTGTGTTGGAACTTTTTTCCTCAAATTCCAGTGAAGATGAGATTTCCTCGATGCAGATCTTCTCTAATCCTTCTGGAGAGGGGCTGTAGCAGCTCAGCTGCTGTAAATTCAAGGCATCTCCTGTAACTCTTGGTCTATGTCATGGCTTCAGAGTGACCTCCAACAGCTCAGCAGCGTTCTATAAATTCTTCTTGCTCCTCCTTGAAGCCTCTTGCTTCAGCCTTTGATGCTGGAAACTATTCAAGTGAGAAGGACTTTGCAGCCAAATGGGTTCTACCAATGACATTATCACCTCGCTGGAGCAGAACAATGATGGGAGTCATTTGTTACAAGCAAAATCGATCATTTCTTCCCCAAATAGTCCCCAAGGGCATTTGGGGGATTTTTACTGAGCAGAAGGCTTGCTGATGCTCCGAGTTGGGATGCATTCCTGAGAAGAGCCAAGGGAATCATCTTTAGCAAGCATGGAAGGCTGGAAGGGCTTTGGGGCTGTGAATGTCCCAACTGCCCTGTCTTGCTTATCGTTCCGTAAGGCTCCGTGCAGGGATGTTAATCAGCACATCCAGCCATTAATCTGTTTTATGGGATCAGCATCGCAGTTGATGATGCCCAAAAACACCACTCTACAAGTGACAGTGAGTCAGTGCTGGCGCTTTCCCGATACTGGTGGATACTTCTGCATGGGTTTAACCAATTTCCTGCAGGAAGTTGGAGCTGTTGCACAAGATGCTGACGATAGTGATATTGTTTGTCGTGGGTGTGGGCAAAGTGAGAAAACTCTCAAACTGTGGGGAAAATGCAGGCAAATTATCCATTCCCCCCCCCCCCCCAGCATAACAAGCATAATATTCTGTTCTGTAAATTTATGGAAATATGAGTAATGTAGAAATGAAATGTGAAGTCCTTTTAGTGTAGAAATGAAATGTGAAGTCTTTTTTTTTTTTTTTAGAGGTTAGTTTTCATTCTCTGTGGTCTCATTTCTGTTTGCAAATGCAGGGCAAATTAACAGCATGCAGAATGATTATAACGTACTTGCTGGATCTCTGCTTTCCCAATGGGTCACGAAGGAGCCATTCTGCAGAAAACTCGTTCCCCAAATATGACTTCATTTTGGAAGGCCCTTCAGAAATAAGTTCTGTTTCAAAAAGAAAAACCATTGCAATTCTCTCTTCCTCTCTCCTCACTTAATTAACTCTTGATTAAATGGTTTTGAAGCTTCTTTCAGATCTGCTTTGCACCCTGCATGGTTCCATTGCTTGGGACTCTGCAGTCGGATGCAGAGCATCCCTTGACCTGGGCAGCTCTGGGTTTGTCAGAGCTGTTCCCTAAATCATGAAGATGATGACTTGTCCCTGTCCCTCTTAATAAAAACATTATTTGGTGCAGAGGAGAATTACTAATAAAATCTTCCACCATACCAGCAGAGCTGTGGGAGAGAGATTGAAACTAAGAGGGAGGACTTTGAAGTAAGCATTTAATTATAGATTGGGGGTTTTGAGTGCTTTGCTTTGGGTGGGAAAGGGAAAACTGTTTCCTTCTCTATTATTTTTCTCCCTCAAATGAAGGAGTAAAATGTCTCTGGCGTGCAGTGAGCTTGCTCGCACAGCAACGTTGAAGGCATTCCTGGAACCTTGCTTGGGATAGGAGCCCTGTGGAGGTGATGCTCCATCAGGAACGTAGCCTTGCTTCGAAAACGGGGCTGGAGGTGTGTTGGGAGGAGGTTTTAGGTGCCAAGTTGGGTTACCCCATTGGGCAAGAGGAAAAGGGAGATTTTCCTGAGGAGAAATAGGAGAGCAAAGGAATGGTGCAATGCAGAGAGCGAAGGGCTCCTGATGGGCTTCCCCAAACTAAGATATATCAGCACTTACAGCTGGAAAGGTACCCTTGCTTTTCCATGGCTATTCTGCAGTAGTTTGCACAGTCAAGAAAAACAAGTTCTGTAGTTTTGTTTACTAACCAGTGGTTATTTCTGAGCCATTATAAAAATAAGGGCACTGGAATGGCCTCTGTTTCACCCTTGCTTCTCTGATTATGCTTTCCAAGATACTCATTATGTAAAACTCAGCTCTATCATTAGTTATATTTCATTTTTGTAATTACGAGCTATATATTCTCACATGTATGGGAGCAGAAAACATTAACATGATAAATCTCTGCCTTATGCAACCTCAGCAGGAATTGCTAATGAACCAGCCTTCCTTCCCATCTCTCCTTAGATTTCTTTCAGAAGTTTGTTGTGTACATGGAGACTCAGAGCATGAAAACTGAAGGGCTGAAGCACCCCCCTTCTTGCTCATTAGTGCCTGTATTTGCATCTATAATAAGAGCCCATAGTAGCAAACACCTTGAACTTGTTTTCTGACTTTTTTCTTAATGGATCCTTCTTAATCCTGGCTCCACAAACGAAAATGTAAATGCCAATTTGCAGAGAAAGGATTAATGCAGGTTAAATGCTAACGATTCCCGCAAGCATCTGTGACCAGAGGAAAGTGAGTCTCGGAGTCGCAGTCCCTGTTCCCTTCTCGTGGTTTCCAGGCACTGGGTGACTGGAAGTCAAGCTGAAAGTCTGCAAGACTTGACCTTGGTGACCAGCGTTGGCAGCCATGCATTTGGTGATGTTTTTCTGGGTCAGCATCTTGAGGCTTGGTTCCCAAGTGAGTACAAAAATGCGAGTTATATTGTAAAATTGCAGTTTTACTGATGTTGTAGCCCAACTCTGCTGATTGTGGGGTCCTATGGTGTTGCCAGCAGTCTCCCTTACCCCAGTGAGTGCTTCTGCAGACGTTTAACTGTCAAAATCAAGTTTACCTTTATGCCCCAAACTTAGTATATTGCTTAATTCCATTTACCTGATGATCACTTTTCTCCTCTTGTCTCTGATTGGCATGTAAGTGGCACTTTATTTGCCAAATTATCTTATTCCTATTACTAAGAGTTTGGCCATTCATGGCTGCAGTTGGGAACAGGTTTTATCAGAAATAACATAAATTTTTAACAAGCTGTATTTCACCTAGGTAAATGGTAGGGGCAGGGAGCTCATGAAAAGGGTTTGCTTTCAATTCAGATCTCAGTTAGAAGTGGTTATGTGGCACGTCTTTCTCAATTGTGTAAAATCTTCAAGCAAGCAGCAAGAATACTTTTAAATTACAGATAAATATCTCCCAGTAGCAGAGTAATTAAAATTCACACTCCCCTTCCTCAAATTCATTCCATCCATAAAGAGTAGCATTTAGATCACATCTTTTTATGCAAATACAGCATTCACTTTCAAGAGTTTTAGTGGATTTTTTTTCTTTTCTGGAAATGATGGCAAAGTTTATTGTTTGCATTGCAAAAACAGTGCCTGCAATTTACTGGATTTGTGGCTTTTATGACCTGTAGATGTGCAGTGCGTGTGCCAGCATACATCATCCCATTTTTATGCAATAGAGGCAGAAAAAAGATTTAGGACCCTGTCATCCACACTGGGGAGACTTGCAATGAGTTGTAGGGAAACCTGTGTCCCTCCTTCTGGAAGCAGAGAGCTGCCCTAGAGCAGCTGCACGGGTGGCATTCCTAGGGTGCCTGCAGATATCAGCTGCCTTTCTTTCCTCCTTAGAATTTCCAGGTGAAAATACATGTATTTTGCATTTGTTCACATGCAGCATATGAAGCAGAGTTAGGAATCCCATTGCAGTCAAGGATCACTGAGGCAAAAATAAAGCTGCGTGCTTGAAAAGTTTGCTGTCTGCCCACAGAACCCCATGGGGTTGCAGGATTTAGTTGGGGTGGGTGTATGCCCATGCCCAGAGCGCCTACAACAGGGTATCTTTCTGCTCTTAGTAGTTGTCTATCAGGTTCTTCATGAAAATAGTCCAACTTTTCAAGCCTTTCCATTCTGAGTATTGCCATGAGCAGCTGATCACTCCCTTTCCAATTGATTGTTTCTTCTGGCAAACTGAATTATCCTCTTTACTGATGTCCGAATTAGCTGGGCTGAAGCAGTTAGCCTGATGTTTTGAGATAACATCTTGTCACTGTTCACACCTTACCTTTCCCAGAAAGCCTGTTCTGAGATGTGCTTTGGGCACAGAGTTAAGGCCAGTGTTAGTTCAGATGAAACCACAAATGTCTGAAGCAGCCAAGATTTCCATTTTTATTAAATTTAGTATTTTTTTTTTCTAAAAATGAAATCCTCTTCAATTTTTTTGTTGTTTTTGCTGATTTATTTTTGTTTGTTTGCTTTTTGTTTGTTTGTTTGTGTTTTTTTAAGTTCCAAATGCAGCCTTGCTTTGGTGACAACAGATGTCCGCTCTGGAAACAACTGTGTTCTTGTTTAATTGCAGCATATGCTATGAAAATTGGGTGTAGACCTCAGAGAAGATAACAAGATTTCTACAATAGTGGGGGGAAAATAAACAAACCGGGGGATATTCATATTGCTCCATAGAACCTGGAAAAGGTGTATCCAGTGTCACCTTATTCAAACTGTGTCTGTGATAAGATGGAAACTTGTAAGAAACTCTATTTTCTAGACTGTTGGCCTGGGGTGGGTTGTGGATTGCTGCTAGAAGGTCTCTAAAACATGACTGAGCTGAAGTAAATTCTCTTTGGTGGTTTTAAATTTATATGGCAGTTCATGCTGCTATAGGAAAGTGCGTGTGAAGCACCAAATTAAAAGCTCTTGTTGCAAGACAGGTGAGGCTAACGTGCATATTGCCTCTTTTTTAGTCATATCTATACATTTCCTGGCCTCTTCGTTCCAAAGTCTGATGCAACAGTTTATCAGCGTGGTTTAGCAACCAAATATCTAGGTCCTAAAGTGTTTGCTTTATTCATCACATAAATGTAACAGCAACTGAGGCTTGCATTGTGCCCCTGCCAATGCCACCCAGGGCAAGTGGCTCTGCGAGATCCCTGTCCCCCCAGCTCCCCTGTCCCTGATCCTCCAGCCTACTCCAAAAGCAGGTTCAGTGCAAGACACAAAAAGAGCAGAGCCCCCATTTCCAGCTTGTCAGATGGGCATTTTTTTTTTTTTGGTTTAACAACTAGTTTGTGCCAATGCTGGCATCATCCCGTGCACTAAAAGCCTGTTTTGCTCCTGGAGTGTAAACCAAAATTGTTTTTTCTCTGCGCTGCTGGAGAAGGGTCCTTGGTGATGCAGAGCTGGAAGTGACTTCCATGATATGGGAGGTCCCCAAGTGGTGGCTCTTCACCAGGGGAAGCCAGGGCAGGTTTGCAGGGCCCTGGGAGGAAGACTCTGCCGGGGCTGGTACTAAGGTCTTCTCCAATGGGACATGGCAGAGGCTGGCCAGGGCATGAAATGAAGTTATTCGAGGTTTAATTAGCCACATTCATTCACTTTCATATCATCCATCTCCTGTACCTTTAGAAATTAATGTGCTACCATGGCTCTAGCTGGATGATGGCTACTTTTCCCCTATACACCTATAGGGAACAAGGTCTTTTTAATGAAAATCCTTTTGTATATTTTAATTTAAATGAAATTCATATTTAAGAGATTCTATTTTAGCTGAAAATGTAAATTCAGATGCTAAAGTGAACCAATCTGTCTGCTGCATATGCTTTCTCATCTAACTGTCTTGACTTGCCTTGTTAACATTTACATAAACTCCACAGGCTAATAATAATGACGCTGATGGAATTAGCTCGTTACTGTCTTATTTTTGTTGCATAATTTTAATCGCTGTAGGAAGGCGAACCACTATCTTTTCAATTACTCAATGACTTGGCTTTACTATTAGCAGTTATTTGTGTATATTTGTTTTTTCTATATAGCACGCGGGTCTCTTTGCGGGATATCTGGAGTGCTGTCTCCTGGGTTTGTCATGTAAATTATCATATCATTCAATAATGATATTTTAGCCTGCTAAACCGACCTTTCTGTGAAATGCATCCACTGCTGAATCTGGCTGGTGGTAATTCTCAAAGTAATTGTGGACAGCATGATCACGCATCTCATCTGCTGTGTGTGATTTATTTATTTATGTATTTTTTAAGTTATGTCATGGGCTTGTGCAGAAAAGGGTGAGGCAGTAGGTTGAGGTGTTGGTCCTGGAGGAAGGGGAACAGTCTTTCTTGTATGTCTTTCTTTTCCTCCTTACTAGTAATACGTAAAGGCAAATATGAGGCATTCTATTTTTTTATTCTTTGAGCGTGAACTGCTTAAAATCTCTAAGATGGTATTTATGAAAATTAGGAAATAGAGAAAAATTGGTTATCATTAAGCCCCATGTGGGAAAGAAAAGCCATCGGTTTGAAATGGTTATATGAAATATATTTATACTCGAGAACACAATTTTGCTATATAGAATGCTTTGTTGAATTGGGTTAACTTTCTTTTTTGGATTCTATTGAAATATGTCTCCTATGGATTTTCACATGAGGAATAATGATAATTTTCTGAATAAACTCAGTAGTAGCTGGCTTGGCTTTAATTTCTCTTGTGGATTGATCTTGTTTTTTAATAATGTGAGGGAGCAAACGAAATAACTGGCTAAAGCTTGAAATGTCTTTGAAGCATCTGTGTTACCATCTTTTGATGGTAGGAAAAAGATAAATTACCTTTAAGCTGAGATATTTTTTGAGATTCTTTTTGCTTACTGAAGAAACAAAATTCAGTTGTGCTAAAATACAGAACTATAGGAATATAACTAATTTGTGTCACTCATCAACTGCTCCATTGATTACCCTGCTACACATTGCATGAAAACTGGCTGCTTTGGGGAATTTTGCAAAATAGTTTGGGCAAAAGGAAAGCTCTAGGTGTGTATAGGTGCATGGTTATTATGTCTAAATAAAAACTGTATTGGTGACAGCGCTTCAGGACTTCTTTAAGGACCACTTGAGTTCTCTTAATGTGTTAAATGGCAACAGGGATGGGACTTACAAACAGAATAGTTAACCGATGAATTAATGTTGAAATGCGGGGTTGATTAGTCATTTTATATCGGCTGTAATTACGGAAGATCACTGCAGATAAATCACAGACACTGGCTGTCCCACAAGGTGACTTTATTGATCACCGCTGACATTTGGATAATGTGCTTCCCTGGAAATCACACAAAAAGTAATTTTAAATCTTATGTCTCCGTCAGGGTTATGATTCCCTGGTCAAAACATTAAATTAGTTTAATGCTAGAGCTTCAACAGGTTTGAATTTTGCAATGGGAGAATCACAGCCCTGCACAGAAGGGGCTAAGGCCGAAGGTGGTTGGGGCTGCAGGAGCCTCTCGGCCCAGTCTGCAGCTGCTCTGGGGCCTCCAGAGACCGATGACTCTTGGGCCTATTGCAAAATTCCTCTGTAAAATGCGGACTCTAGCAGCTCCCATTTTGCCCAAGGGGAAACCACTGCTCCGTGCTTTGATTTGAGGATGTGGATTTTGTGCGTGCTGTTGACCCGATGCCAAAGGATGGTGGAAACTTCACAGAGCAGAAGCTGAGTTACCAGCTGGTTTGGGCTCCCCGTCATGGTTTGGGAATGGAAAGTGGTTCTTGGGTGCCAGGAACTACCAGTGCGAAGGTGGGTTGAGCGTGAGAAGTTGTCAGTGCTGGAAGGGGACAAGGAAGCTGTTTTCTCGCTGCTTTGCTGGCGGAGGAGTTGCATCCCACTGATGCTTGTCATCAGGCCCAGGGATGCCCAGAGAAGACTTTTCTGAGCTGGTGGGAAGAACCGTTTTCTGTTGCCTTGGCAGCTGGCACTGAAGGTTGAGCAAAACCTGCCCCCATTCCCATCCCTGCTTTGCTTGGTGACGTGTTTTGGGGACCAGCCAGCCCTGCAGTTGTGATGTGAACGGGGGAGCTTGGAGCACCTTGAGATGCCTCCACCAAAGTGCCAATGTGGAGGCACCTCATCGGGGATGTGTAACGAGCCTGATCGGTATTGCAGGTGTCGGGTTGCCTGCCAAAGCGTGAGTACTGTGTTCCTGAGCAATTAGATAAGGTGACTACGTGCTAATTAGAAACACACCAGCGAAAGCTCTTCCCAAGGGATATCTTGGTCTAGGTTGATTGAGCTCAACGGGTCTGCAAGCGATCGCCTACATCACAAATCACTTAGAATCATGGCGATGACTTGGCGCCGTGGCGATAAGCGCAACATTCTGAGCTGTGTCCCAGTCCCCTCGGGACGCAGAGGAGATGGCTGCGGTTTGCTCAGCAGTGGCGAATTCAACACGGATCCTCCCTCGGCAGGTTGGTGTCTGCCATGGGTTTGCCTGCTTGGAGTCTGCAAAACTGCAGCACGCGGGCCAGCGCTCACAATCTTTGCAATCCAGATAAATTGCTTTTGATGTTATGAAATGTTAGGCTGGAAGAAAATAAAAGGACAGCGTGAAAGTGCTGCAAAGTTTCCACGCTGACTTTCCAAGAACAGGTCCAGAGGGCAACGTAGCATCTAACAGTATCGGAGAAATCACTCTCTTTCCCACCTGGATCTTCCCATTGTGGGGATGGTGGTTGGCATAAGATCCCCTTCCTTCCTTTGCCTGCTGTGAACACTGTGGTCACGTTTGGATTTTTTTCCTTCTTGACTCTCCTAAACACTGTCCCGGTCGGAAGCGCAGGACTGACTCACTGCTGCATCTGAGTATTGACGTCGCTGTGATGCACTCTTCACTTCTAGCGTGAATGTTCCAGCCTCTCCAGTGGGGAATTGAAAATGAATACATGATGCCATTTATTATTGATGAGGAGTAAATGAACTAGAAAAATGACATTCATGGGCTTTCCAACTCATCCTCCATTGCACTGAGCATATTGGACATCAGAGCCTGTCAGCACAGTCATCTGAAAATGTCTCCTTCAGCGTCTCCCTCTTAAGAGCCTGAATTATTCATCGGGTATTTTACTATGTTAACATATTCTTATGATCACATTGAATTTAATCCTCGCGCATGAAAAAGTGAGTTCACTGTTTCTGTTTGCATAAAAACAGACTAATATATTAATGCTTTATCAGCCACCCTTATAAGTGCATCGTAACACGTTGGAGCAGAAGAAAGCATAAAGTTGGGGGGAAAGTAAGATCATATAAAATCGAAACATTTATATCTGCTGAGGTGATTGTGAAGCTGTAGTGAAAAAGCTTCTGGTTTTGGATGAGCAGCCTGGAATAAGGTGTGCATATTCTAAAAAGCTGAAATGTTTAATTTTGCAGGGTGTGGAGTTAGCAGCCAGGATGCTCTCTTTTTTTATTTACTTTTTTTTATTTTTAAATGAAATTAAGTTTTGCTCTGCCAGTGGGCAAAACTTCATATAAGGGGGGGGGACCTGCTTGAAATTATCACAATTACGGTGCTATTTTCAAGCTTGAAAATAAATGTTATGGGTTAATACCTCCCCATGGATGTAACTGGATATTGCCACGGCTTGGTGTATTTGGTGTCAGTTTAATCCAAGGCGGAGGTTGGCGTGCTGGAGCAAAGCTCCAAGTGAGGAGCGGAGCTCCCAGGATCCAGGGGCTTATTCTGGATCTAGTGGGATCTCTGGGTGCAAGAGCTAGCTTGGACAGGGAACTTTGTGGTTCTGTGTATTTCCATATAGCCATAAAGCATCATGAAGAGCAAAGTGAAGGTCCTACCTCTGAATTTGCTGGTTAGGGACTGAGATCTGGTTCGTGTTCAGAAGCCTGCAGTCCCAGGAGAACGTGTCTCAGCCACACTGTGCCCAGGACCACAGGCTGTTGACCCAGGAGCTGTATTTTTGGCTGCTTGTGTGCTCTGAGGGTGGGGAAAGGAATAAGTGTTACGGAAAACAGCTCCCTGTTCCGTAATGAGGTGAGCACAGTCTGGGAAATGCCTCTGGAGTCCCAAGCGGAGCGATGCTCGGAAATTAGTGGGACTGTGTCCCAGCACAGAGCCTGGACGGGCTGC
>JAUBNY010001208.1:420969-434244 GCA_032275445.1 Crypturellus soui
AAATGCATGTAGCTCCTGAAGTTCTGAGGAGGAAAACACAGTATTTATTGACAAAATTGGACAAATTGTCTATGATAATTTTTTCCTTTAACAGTCTTTTGAGGGCTTGAGAGCAAGGAGGGAACTTCATAGAATTTAATACTGTAAAACACTAACACACTGGCTGCAATCGGGCGTTCATCCCAGTGACTGTCCTGTCCCTCCTGGTGGCTCAGGACCCTCATAAGCTGCGTTGGGAGCTGGTGCTGCAGGTGGAAAATGCAGAGCTTGTCCTCAGCAGACATCCTGAGCAGCTGGGATGTCTGCGAATGCAGGTGCCGTTTAGTTTAGGGCATGTTTAAACATGGAATAGTTTCTTGTAGCTGACGGTGAGTCTCAGCTTTCTTCTGCGGTAATCGGCCTTAGTGGGTGATGCTGGCACCAAATACCCCCCAAACAGGAGAGAATGCTTCACTAACTGCTTTTTAACTGTCCCCCACTGATATTTGCCTCTGCAAATAACTCATGTGTTCCCACCTGTATCTGCTGTAGCAGCACTGAAGCATGAGAGTTCAGTAGGATGAGCTCTGTGTAGTGCATTTCCAGCTATCTCATATCCCCCTCTTTGGGGCTTTGCTTTTACTTTTGCCAGTCTGACAAGCAATGTGGTGACCAAAGGGTTTAAGTTTGTATAAAAGGGGGCACTTTGCTCTCCTGTTGCAGCAAAGTGCGGTGCCTGCTGCCTGCAACAAGCAAGGGGGAGCGCACCCAGCTGCTTTCCTTCCTTCTGGTTATTTTTTTTTCACAGGATAAATCTTGGTTTATCTACTTGTAAACTGAATATAGCTGTGCTCACCAGGGCTGTGCAGGCGTTGTAGGAGAGAAAGGCTGTTGGAGAGACCTCGGGTCATTGAGTCGCTTTGCAAGTGCTTGTAATGAAGGCGTTGAGCTAAATTAGCTGTCCCTGCTTCTGCAGAAGCTTCCCTGCAAAGATACGCCAGCATATTGGCATCTTCAGGATGCTTTGAGATAGGGTCACCTACAGAAAGAGCGTGTCTAAATTAACTCAGTATTTTTTCAATGAAACATAAAGTAGTGCTATGGATTTCTCTGTTATACACTAGAGAAGAAACTCGGGGTCACCAAACTCCTCTGAGGATCATGAACAAATTGAATAAACTTAGGTGAATATCTCTAGTGAGAAATGATAAATTTGCCTAATTGCTTGTACTCTGGGGTTTCATCTGGGTTTTATGGGATTGCTGGGTAGAAAAGATGGAAGAGGGATGGGAAGAGATGAGGCAAATGAACTGAAGCAAAGCAAAAGCCAAAGGAAAAGCTTATCCCACTATTGAGAAGCAACCTCAAACCTCATTTGCAACCTCATTTGTCTTAGCTCAGTATGTCTAGTACAACACCTACAGTAATTAAGTAGCTGTTTGAAATGAACTGTTAGATGGTGTAGGATTTTGTACACTCCATGTGTAGGATTTTCTTCTTCTTGTCCGTGGACAGTGATGGTCTGCAGAGAACAAGCTGCTTACATGGCTTCTGCTCCTCATTTCTGATCCTAAAAATACATTAAATCCTATCTTCATCTTCCTCCTGCACGTAGTAACTGAGACCCCTGAGCCTGCACATCTGTGAAGTGTAGGAACGACAAGATCCATGAGATGAGATGTCTGGCAGGACATGGTCTGTGCTATGGGAATGTTTGGGAAGCACCAGAAGGATTCCAGCTGCAGAGGATGGGTGTCTGTATTCCTAGGAGGCTGCTTGGCCCTGGGCGTGCTGCTCCCTGCAAACCAACCTCTGTTTCCCATGCATCTCCATGCATCTCTCTCCGTGTATCTAAGACCTGTTGCTGTGTCTTAGCTCGGAACAAGCTGCCATCACCTGCTTGGGTACTTCTTTCCTGCTTTCCATGGTTGGGATGGTACAACTGGAAGGGCTGTGCACATTTGCCTGTCCCTTTGTGCTTAAATGTTCAACTATTTTGAGGAAAGAGCCTGTATTGTGGTAGCAAGGTGATATTCCAGCCTGCTGTGCCTCATGTTGCAAGTTATTTGGCTCTTATACTGTTACTGGTGAGGGTTTGGTGCCTGAAAGGGGCATCCAAGCAGAAGAGTTGAGCCCATCATCCATGTAAGGACAATTACTGTTTAAAGTAGATGTTACTGTACTAATATGTGAGATATTTAAGTGGTCCTTTGTGTAGGGACTAAACATGGATCCTTTCTGCCATCCCTCTAGTCCAAACTTTATTTCCATTTATGCAGGAATAACTTGAGGGCCAGAGATGCACTTGAATTGGGATCAGTGAGAAGCAATTCTGAGCCCTTGTTCATGGCGTTTGCACAAGTTACAGATGGTTGAATTTGTTGGCCTCTGCTTGGTGTCTAGTATGCAATGAGTAGTTTCTGCTTTATCAGTAGGCAGCCAGTGCACTGTCATCGCAGTGATTCATTCCCTCGCTATCAGTCTGTATGCAATCCATCAGTCTGAAAACAGCCTTTATGAAATGCCCGGGATGTTTGCAATAGGAGAGAAATGCTAGAAAATGGAATGAGTTCTGTGGATAATTAGGGGTTGGGGTCGGGGCCACAGATAATACAGTGCTGAAATGGCCAGTGCTATAAATACCTTGGTAATGTTCAGGAAAGCAAATTAACATGGAAGAAAGGCCCAACTGTTCAGCTGGCCCTGCCAGAACCCCTAAATCTGTGCGAACAAATGTTTTTGAACAGAATTAGCCCATTTGGCTATACAATCTGTACATTGTGTGCTTGCTTGCTTGCATTTGCAATAAATGGGAACGAAAGCTTCATACCACGCTGCTATACGGGCAAATCCAATCTCAGCAAAGCACTTGCTCATGGATAATGTCCATTGGTGCAAGGACCAAGTGTCCTCAGACCTGTTCTTGAGAATGAAGCCCACCAGGTCAACCACAGAGCAGCGCTCAAGGCTCTTGGTTTGGGTTTTGGAAGGGAAAAGCCCTCACAGACACTCACCTACCCACTTCGGGATACATCTGTCTCTGTACATATATAATATCCACCCGCAAAGATGGGAGTGTTCCTCTTTCTGCCATGTCGAACCAGCTCATTCCTTGCGTGTCAGACAGATATGAAGCCTCTTGGTATTGGCTGCACATTGCTAAGCAGAAGCTAAGCTTAAAAAGAAAACTAGAGAAAAACCTTAGTAGGTGCTTTTAGATTTTAGACTTTTTAGTCTTTCTTGCTGTTCTTGCAAGGCATCTTTTCAATGGAACTGAGAAAACAAAACACTTACCAAGTTTCCTAAATAGGTGTTGTGGCCTGTAGGCAGCAAACTAACCCCTCAAAATAAGGTTCTTCCAGGAAGACTATTTTGTACAACTCCAAGTTGGTCTTACGTGTTTGATTTTTATAGGCGTGCAAAAATGCCTGGGATTCTTGGGGACTTTTTCTTGTTTTCTGAGTCCTCAGCCTGCAATCCGAGAAGTGGTGTTTTGTTTTTCTGGCCTGCTTCCATCCTATCTGAAGATCAAATCCGAGATGACAAAGGTACACTTTCAAATTTCAGAAGCGTGTGAGCTTGGATTTATGCCTAGTACAAGGGTAACAGGGTTGAGCACTTTCTAGCTAGGATTATCTTTCTCGGGTATGCAGTGTGACAGTTGACTCGCTTCATGTAAGAAGAATGTAATTAAATTTATTTTGCAGATACCAAAAATACTCAGCGGAGTGACCCTCCAACTCATGATTTTCTGCTGCTGATTCACACAAGTCAGTCCCTCAACTGAGGATTCTGGAGAATGACCTTTCTGTAAGACAGAAAATCTCAATTATTTCGGCACACGCCAAGCAAGCTGCCATCCTGAGCAGCTTGGAAGGGGCTGACTGTGCTGAACCGAGCTCACATACAGGCATGGAAATCCTAGGCAAATCTTAGGTACATATAACCTTGCTGTTTCCTTCTGCTCCAGGGACTGCTAAGTGAAGAAACACTTCTCTGTGTGCAAAAACTGTGAATGATAAATGCCAAAATTGACAAATATACAGGGATTATTGCATATTTGGGCTTTAATGTGTGCTATTTTCCCGGGAAAGTGTTGATTCCAGGTAGAGTAAATGCATCTTGGTCCATAGTGCCTGGACCCAGGTTCAGGCTCATAGAGAAGCAAGCCAGAAACCAGTGCTGATTAAATCAAGTTTTGAAAAGTTCTGAGGACACTTAGTTGAACCATAACTAACAGCAATAGATTAAAAAAAATTATCAGGTAATTATTAGAGAATAATAACATTGTTAGGCTGCCTGGGCTATCCACCAAGGGCTGTCAATCAGGGCTGTTATGGAAAGCGCGGCATTTAGGGGCTGTCAATCATACCTGTTTGTAAGAGCCAGAGGACTTGAGGAATTGTTAAGCCCAAATTTACCAAAAGCAGAAATAACAAAAGCACTCGAGAATTTCATGCAGACTTGAAGAGCAGTTCAGGGAGATCTTGCGTAAGTTGCTTTATTCATCTGAAAATGTCTTACGACACTGGAAGCTTGGAAAGGCTTATTTTCCAGTGAGCTGCCTTTATCTCACTGCTTCTAAAAGCTGCCTGAGCTTACCAGATCTGATAACAAAAAAAAGTAACTTTCGTTAGGCTGCTTTACTGTGAAGCGAAAATGCTAGAGTTGGCGTCCAAATCCTAGAGTGCTGATGCAGGAGCTGCTCAGCTTCTTTGGAGCGTTTTGAACACTTCTGCGTATCCAGAACATTGCAGCAGAGACTGGCTGGAGAAGGTGGAATTTCTCTGATATTTTTCAGTAGCTTGGTCTCCTCAGAAAAGTGTTTTGTGCTCAAAAAAAAGGGAATTTCCAGTACTCTGTAACCACTGTGCCCCTCCAGAGGCTTCCTGGATTTATGTTGAGGGAAAAGGAAGGGAAAGATTCCTTTCCCCGTTTTCTGCACATCTTATGGACCTCTTACCTCAGTGTTTCAGTCAGACTGAGTAAAAATTTCTGACCTCGTGTTCCTCTAGCATGAGTCACTGGGGCAGCCGAGGTTGTCCCAGCCTCGCAGAGGTCGGTGGCAGTGTGAGCTCAAGATTTACTCCATCGATGATGTCAGTACTGAGCTCAGCTGATGCTCGGTGATGGACTGATGTCAGTACTCGCCGCTGAGGTCACTTATTTGCGTGTTTTGCTTGGCCAGTCTTTCTAAGCATCCTCCATCCAGGCTAGGCACAGTCCTCTCCAGAGGATTTAGACATCCTGTTGCTCAGCGTGTCCAAATTTGAAATGCTATTTGAAAACATCTTTGTTTCTGAATAAATCATGGGTTTCTCTTTCTCTACAAGGCTGCCATTGAGAGATCCGGTGTCATTCAGGTTTATCCCAGAAGATTTGGGGCTTTTGTCGGCTTCCTTGCTGCTTTGAACACTGCAGGAGCTCTACCGTTAAGCACTGCCAAGGCAAAGGAGCCCTCATAGGAATTTTTCTTATCTGTGGGAGCTCTGCTTTTCCAGAGGCGATGCCAGGAGCATGTTTGCAGTGTGTGGATGTTTGAGTCCATTCTCAGGAATGGTGCCTGGCACAGTGCAGAAGCCACAGTGTCTCCTGAGATGAATCCTGAGACATCAGAGTGCTCCCAGGGCCAAGCTTGTGTGTGGGAAGAGCTTCTTGACAGTGGCTCTATTGGGCACTTTATCGGTGGGATTGACAGTGGATAAGTCTGTGCTCCAAAAAATTCATGGTCTGACTTTCCTAACTAGATATGAGAAGGAAGGGAAAGGAATCCCAAAGAGAGATCCTAAAGGTGTCATGCAGGGAGTCAGTAGAAGACCAGGGACAGAAGCCACCTCTCTTGCTCTCCAGATGACCGTGTTGGACTCGCCTGGACGGTGACCACCTCCCATGGCAGCGCACCCAAGTACTGCAACCAACGGTGTCATCCTGTAGCTGCACTCACGCAATTGGTGGTTAAATTGGTAAATTTTAATCAACTGTTAATAATTAAACACAAGTAGTTAATGAGTTTCTACAGAAAAGATCAAATTATACCCTTCGAACATGGAGCTAGAATTTTGGCTAATTAGAAGACACACATTTTGCCAGTGAGGGGCAGTTGCTGAAGGGATAGTTTGGAGACTGTTGTGACAGTGTTTGCAGAGATGGGTCCCAGCCAAAGAACCAAGCTTTTTTGGGGATCTCTGGTGGAGTAGTAGCTTCCATGGAGGATTTAATTATATTGTGTTCTTTGCACAGCTCATTAGGATTAAAAAACAGTGGATTTGTATTCCACGTGCTTGATATTCCCATGTTTATCTTATTGTGATAGCAGAAGTTGTTTGGTCCAGAGAGTAACACAGTATCCCTTTCTTTTAATTCTATCCAAATAGCAGAATTACTGCTAGGTAGAAGGCAGCTTTTTTGGCCCACAACTGTTGTTGAAGAGTCCAGTTTTCTGCCAGAGATTCCAGAAAATGTAAAAATGTCAAAAATAAGTGAACTAAAATCCCACCAAGAAATAAGGTTGGGTCAGTTAAGTCATTCAGATATCTTAAAATCTTTGGTTACTGTATAATTTTACATAAAAAATTTGTGCTGCTGTTAATATATATTAATATATATGGACACACTATGCATATATATTAATTATTACTTTCCAGTCTTAGCTGGATGATGGGAAGATTTCTGGATTGGGAAGAAATCTTCATTTTCAGTGACAAACCATTCTGGTAGGACCCAGGAGGGTCTGGTTTGGGCTGTTTTAAGCCCCTAAGCAGCTCAGAGCTTCGAGTTATTGGGCAGATCTCACAAGTGTCACAGAGTACCCAAGGTAAGAGATGCTCCTGGCACAGAGGAGTTCCCCGAGGGCTTGTGGCTATCGCTGGATCAACTCAAAGCAGAGTGTTGAAGCACAGGGCAAGGGAAGGAACTGCTTTAGTGCAGAGCTGCTGCTACTCGAAAATCAGCACGCCGGGCACGTCCGAGGGCGCGTGGTTTTGTTTTGATAACTCTGCATGAAGCACATCAGAGCATCCATGCTTCGTGCTGCCGCTACTGATAAAGAGATCTTCTAAATAACACTTCTCCAAGCAGGGAAAGGGGCAGAAATATGTTTCTAAAAGATCTTCCATTTCCTTGTCTTGTCTTAAGATCGTAGCTCTGCCTGTGTGGTATGCATGTGCCTTTTATTTTATTGAGAGCCTGGCTTTCATTTTCACAACAATATCCAGGGAAAAAATATATAGGGAAAATATAAAATCAGGTACTCATTTTGAGGAAAAATGTGATCAGGCACAGCAGCCTGTTGGGTTAATACAGTGCAGTTTTGTCTGCTTATTTTGTCAATTTCTCTGTATTAATGCAGAAAGCTTTTTTAAAATAAAGTTAGGATTTGTGTGTGTGTAGGTTTTGTTTTGGTTTTGTCTCTTTATGACTTTTGCCTTTTGTTTAAATTTCTGTTGTGATGCTGGCAATGGGAATTAATTTGCTGTCTTAGAGCATTGCATGGGTGAGGAAATGTGTTCAGCTAATCAGCAAAGCAGCGTCTTCAGGGAAAGGATTGGGGCTGTCCAAACTCTTCTGTTGTAGGAGCCTTGTAGGACAAACTACGGTTCCTGAGCTTGTTTGCACAGATTGCAGCTCTTTGGCTCATTTCTGGGACACGGGACAGGTGAACAAGTGTTGACCTCTTTGCAATAGCCCCTGTATCCCCTCCTGCAGCCCTCCAGGGCCGCATAGGGCCCAGGCAGCACCAAAGCCCGGAGCAACGTCCTGGGGTCCCGCAAGCTCAAAATCTCCCTTTTAGCAATACAGGATCTTATTTTGGGGATGCTGCAAGCAACATTACATTGAAAACATTGAAAGGCTGATAGGAAACAGAAGGATTGATTAATGAAATTTCAACTGTTCTGGATGCGGGGCTTTTTAAGGGTCTCTTGTTGGTGTTTTTGTGTGCAGAATTACTAGTCTTGACGGCCCATTAAAATCGAGAGTCAAGTGCCTAAAATCAGAAAATTCAGGTGTTCCCATGCCCTGCGTGTATTTGTTTGCTTTCTGCCTTTTAAGCCTCCAGGAGATGTATTTTTCATCCTTTGCCGGCAGCTGCGAAGGCTGGCAACAAACTGCCTGAAAACGCTGAGATTTAAAAACCCAAGACACAAGGTACTAAAAGATTTGAGAGGAAAAAAGCAACGTTTGGCACTGCTAGGCTAGTCTTATATTTCCCTTAGTAATAGGAAAACAGGAGCCCGAGTAACTCACCCTGCTATTAGCTCTTATGCCTGGACTGGGCTGTGGCGGCTCTTGCCGTGACCCTGAGCACTTGGTGTTTCTCATGGCTGTTGGCACTGTTTTTGTGCCCTAAAGCTGGGAACTGAGTCATGATTTTGCTACATCTTTGGCCTTTTTTATGCTAACCTTCTTTGAGGGTCAGATGCATATGAGAAAAAAATGATGCTGGTTTAATTAAAAATTTAGGTGATGAGCTTTTTAGCTCATCTGCATGTGGGAGTCTATATTGCCTGCTAGTTATTGGAACTAACATAATTGTTTCATTTTTAAAGTGCTGCCATTTATGAAAACGTATGTTTATGTGGTCAAAAGCTGCTGGTGAAAAGTTGCTAAAAACATGGCTAAATAATTAGGCATGAGGCAGCTTTCCCCATGTTATTTAGTAATTAACAGACCCACAGCCTGGTGAGATGTCCGTCCCGTTGCTTTCCCAGCCTTGGCTAGTCCCTCTCCTGTGTCCCGTTGCTCCCGATGGAGTATTTCCCTCTGCAAAGCGCATGCTGTATCCGGAGGTACCCAGGCTCAGCTCGAGATCTTTCTTTTCCAGCTGTGATTTACCCAAGGGAAAAATATATTTTCCCCTGCTTGACAACTGACGGTTTGTTACTTCCATAACTTTGAGCCGTTCACATGGATATTACCTTGCTGACAACATGAAAGCAATTTAGTAATCGTTTTCGGAAGAAAATTGACTCCGAGTTCAGCTGCCTTTTCCCGGCTATTAAGATGCAGGCGCTCCCCAAGTTGCAAGCAAATTGTTTTGATAGTTTCATTATTTTTCTTTAGTCAAGTTTATCAAGAGCAGTTCTGCCCACGTCACTCCGCACCTCGGGCTGCAGCAGTTGGCCTCCCCGGAGCAAGTTGCTGTGCAGGGATTGCTCCATCTCTGATTTCCAGCCTTACTCTTGCAGTCCGAATTGCAGCCGTCAGTCACAGCCCGGCTGGAGAGCGTGGCTGAGGCACCTGCCAATTGTTGACTAAATTTGAAGTAAATGGTAGGATAGGAGAGGAAAAAAAAAAAAAAAAGCCTTAACCAAGGAGATGACTACTCTGAAGGCTGCTTGGATACTAGCTTATAGAATACGAGAATACTTTGAAATAAGAGTTTTGCTTCACAGTCTGTCATTGAGACCTGAGGATGTCTTTACAGTGCAAATACAGCCTTTATGATGATGTCCTGACGAGGGAATTTTTTTCTCTCTTTTTTGTTTATTTATTTTTAGTACTTTTTTTCCCCTCCTATTTTGTTCAATGCAACCAAGTATTTGCTGGCTCTGTACACACCAGGCAGCTCAGTCCTGCTTTCCTCGCAGCTTTGCTCCATCCCTGCCTTTGCACTTGCCCCATATGTGCCCTATAGAGCCCAAAAGGTCCCACTCTCCGTTCCCCTGTGCACATCTGTAACGAGAACCAGATTAGCACAAACAACATGAACTTCTTGATGCCCCCTTCGCCCTTAGGGCTGTGCTTGGAGTTTGTTGGTTTGAGATCTGAAGTGTTTTCCAGTGTTTCGTCTCCTTCCCTCCCATCCCACTGACTCATTTCCTGATGTCACCACCGGCGGGTTGTGTCACCACCACTTGCTCCCACGGCAGCGACTCCTGCGCGTGGCATTCAGCGCCTTGATGGTGACTTCTCTCCGAACGCGGGAGCTGTTGGTGCCCGTCCGCCTGTTCCCGCACCATCAATGAGCCTTTTCCTTCAGGTTCCAGGCACTTCACCCACCCTGACTCATTCACCAGTGATGTCTATTAAACTGTCAAATGCTTACAAGAAATTAAATGATTTCTCTGAACGCAGCGCCTGCCCCTAATCTCATTGGAGGTGTTTTAATGCAATTGGCCTCTTTTCTAAGTGCAGATCAAGAGCAGCCAGGCTAAAGTCTATCCAGCAAGGGAGGAGATTGGGGCCACCTCATTTAAATGAAAATATTTGTGCTGTGCTGTCTGGTATCAAGATCTCCCCAGGGTGGGTACCAGTGGCAGCTTGGGACTCTCCGCGTTGGACCAGAAACAACCAGTGGCCGGTGCCTCCTGCAGCAGCAGACCCGGAGCTGGACGGGAGCTAACGGAGTGAGGGTTGACCGTGGAGGAACGAGGTAGAGGGGATGAAATTGGTACACAGAGAACTAAGGAATCAGTTAGACGCTAGAAGCCATTTAGATGATGGATATAGCTGGAGAAGAAAATGTTCTTCAGTGCAAGCACACCCCTTGGAGGAAGGTAGGGAATACTTGGAATTCAGGAGTTGTCCCGAGTGGCTTTGCCTAGATGTGTCAAACCTGGCCATGCAGGAGTCAATGCCGCCACAGAGGAGCTGACAGCAAGAAGTGCACTGGGGCTGTGGGGTGGCAGTGACCAGTCCCACTTTACTGTACACACCATGCTCTTTGCTTTTATATGCACTCAGTTTTGCTAGGTTTGTAAGTGGAGTCTTTTTGTCTTTTCATAAAAGACGGCTCCTTTCTTCCCCTATGGACTGAACAGTCCCTTCTTGGCCCATCCTCAGAGCTGGCAGGATCTGTGCTGGTGGTTCTCTGCTTGGTTGTATCTGGAGACTCATTGACCTCTTGGCTTTATACAATTTCTTATATGACTTCCTATACAGTTTGAATTCCCAAAGGAAATGTTTTGTTGTGGGATTATGATCACCAGAAGGATGTGGCTCTGCAGAGGAAACCTTGCTAACCTCAACCAGCAACTTGCTTCGAGAACGGACGTCTCCATTCTTTGGAGTTTACCTAATGCTTTCCCTGGTGACACCAAATCACGTAGCTTAATGAAGTCCGTGTAAATGAGACTGACTGCATTTTCTATTTATGGTGTATGAAGAACAAACAAACAAAATCCCCAGGCACCAAGTCAAACCTTCCCCATGCACATCTGGGAAACTCATGTTGCATTTTATGGAGCTTTGCTTTTCTCTCCTGTCTCTCATTATCTTCCTTTTCAATTCATTCCGAAACTTTTCCCTAGTGTTTAGTTCCAATGAAAAGGTTTATAACTGAGGTGCAGTCTCTCTGTAGCTGCTGGCATCACCTTGACCATTTTTTTCAGCTATTTCTGCTCTTGTCTTTCTTTTCTATGCCTGTCATTGAGAGTTTTGTTTTCTACCTGCTCTTGCTTCTTTGTGGTTTTCCTCAGTACAGATCTACCAAAATATTCAGCTGTGATATATTTAGATCAGAGAAGTGTTGATTTTCTGATTTTTTTACTGTCAGTCTTCCCCTTTCAGGTCCTTATGGATTAGTTGCCCAGAACAGAATTGATTCACTGAAAAAAAAAGAGAGAACAGGGATATTTTTGCGGTGTTGTTTGTTGTCGCTTTTCAATTTTCTTTAACAAATAACTCACTTTTTATCAATCCTCTGACTGTACCCAGGATCCATATTCCTCGCATGTTAGATATGCATATAAAAGAAAGAAGCAGCAACCAAAGTCTGAATACTCGAGCCTCAAATCTTGGTGGCTCTGAGGGCTGCAAAATGACAGATTTGAGGCAGCTGCTGCTTTCTGCTTTTTGTAGCAGTGGCCTGAAGGCCTGTCCATAGACATCCTTGGTGGCAGAGCAAGCCTCCAGCGCTAGGCAAAGGTAGGAGGATGCAGGGATGCTTGTGGGGCACAGCTGTGGCAATAAAAAGTTTGCATCTTGCAGGAAGTGGGTCTGAGACAGAGCTTGCTATAGCACCCTGTGGTAAGAGGCTGCACGTGGCACAGAGCTGGTTTTGAATCACACTTTTGTGTCATCCCTTGATCAGAAAACTTTGGCTGTTTTTGCTACAGATTTTGCATAAGCTTTCTTGTATCAGCTATCATTACATATGAAATGTAGATAAGCAACTTGCTAATATTTCAGTAGTCATGCAGCATTAATATCTTCTCTGAGATTGTACAGGTCTGTGAAAACACAGACCTGTATTTAATTGCATTGTTACAGTAAAAGCCCTGAGCAGTTTCCTGTTCCACCGGAGATGCCGCTTGTTCTGCTTTGCCTCTCCATTTGCTTTGCTTTTGCCTGGCTTCTCCAAGCCTATGATTTCCTGAAGAAGATCAAGCGATGTCACCAGCTGAGGAGGTCCTCAGTGGTACGTGTTCATATGGGTAGAACAACTCTGTTAAACATTTTATACTTGAGATGTGTCTCCATGTTTTAAATTAGGGGCTTCTGAACCACTAAGTTCATGAAATTAGTGGGAAAATGAGTTTTAAGAGATGCAATCGCAGCTGCCCAAAGCCTTATGTTGAGCAGTGGTGTGGGGTGACCTACCTGGCCATGCGCTGGCACCACGGGCCCAGCTCCTCCAGTCCCATACCCCCAAGAGGCCCTTCCTGGCTCGAGTGCGTTGGGGTCTGAGCCTCTAATCATTGCTTAAGAAGTCCTGGCCTTTTCATTGGAAAAAACGATGTTTCATAATAGGCGTGACTTCAGAAAATACAAAGAATTGGAGTGAAAAGAAAGCTACAAACACAACATCAAACAGATTTCTTGCTTGATTAAGAAATTGGCTCTATTAAGTAACTGGTGAATCACAGCCACCCTTCTAAAAATGGGTCCATGTGTTTTATGTAATGGTGCGTGTATGTACAGAACGTGACTCATGATCTCACTCTGTGAGTACTCATGGCCTTTCCTTGCAGCTTGACGGCTGCTCCCTGTTACTCTTGCAGAGTACACACAGCAGCTGCAGGCTGTCCTGTTCATTTTTATTGAATGAGAGATTGCCTGAAAATAAATTGCATTTGATCCCCTTCGCTATATGCACATGCTTGTTTAGGTGCACGCTAGGACAAGGGCATGCACGCAGCTACAAATGCCATATGTAGCTGTGCAGGACTGTAACCACAGACAGGTTACATGCTGCTAACTTAGCTGTTTGTATATATTTTAATAAAGTTAGGGCTATAAGCCAAAGATCAACTCTTCATATTGCCTACAAAAGGCCAGACAAAGACTTGTTTTATGCTTTGGGGGCAAACATTGCAAGTTCTTATTTCCAGACACTAATGTATTTAAAGAGCTGCT
>JAUBNY010001208.1:434344-445793 GCA_032275445.1 Crypturellus soui
CAAAGACTTGTTTTATGCTTTGGGGGCAAACATTGCAAGTTCTTATTTCCAGACACTAATGTATTTAAAGAGCTGCTGTGTGAAGCTTTTTAAGAGAGGAGAGAAAAACCTGTTGTTACGGATATTTAGTAGTTTGTAACAGCACTTAGTACAGTAGCCCTGGAAAGCTGAGGGTGAAAAAAGCTACCACAGAAGTTTTTCCAGCAATATTATATTTGAAATGGAAGGAAAAACGGGATGGAGAGAGTGTTATTGCAGTAGTGGGAGCAGTGGGGTCTTCGCAGCTCTAAGAACTGCCTTGAGCTTCTGCAGACTGCTCTGAATTCAAGATTAAATCCATGTGTAGAGGCATGCAAATCTCCTGTGGAGATGGAGGGATGTTCACCTGGGCTTTTTTACAATGGTAAATTTCAGCCTCTGGGGACATAGCAATGAAAAAAATATACAAAAAATATATCTGCATGTAGAAAGTGTGAATTTCTACAGTGTAATCATCTCAGGAAGTTAAGACAGGATGTGATGAGACTCGTTTTTGTCCTCTGGCAGAATTTCTGCATGTGTCACCGCTGAGGTAGTAAATTTGTCATCATGGGGAGTGGCTGAGTAGCTGCATCTTCCAGGGAGGGTCCTAGGTGCTCTTCCAAGGGAAAATAAAAATAGGGACACTAATCTCCCTGCCAAAAGATAGATTAAGATGTCTTCTGTATACTTGTATTGCCTTGACGTGCATTGAAAGGAAATTAATGCCTCCCTGACTCAGCGTGACGGAAGAGACAGAGAGGGAAATAAATACTATTTGGTTTTAGACTGAATTGTAGCAATTCATTATTATGACCCTAAGATAACTACCTAAGCTAGTGTCTGAGAAAATCTATTTTCCTCTTGTTGTAAAAAAGTGTTCTTGTTTAGTTTACATGTAATTAAATGCTTATTTTCTATGTTGCCTGGAGCTGGCCCTTGGACAGGAGGCTTTGGTTGCTGAGTGCCTGCTGCAGAGTCCTTGTTCCTCTTTGAATCAGCCTTGTTAACACTAAAGAATAACTGTGTCTGGTGCCAATAGCTTTAATTCCTCTTTATCTTTACAAGAAATCTTTTGGTGGATTGTGTCTTGGATTGTATCCATCTTTTTCATAGGACTATTGCAGTGATTTGTAGTTCAGGCACCTAAGTAGTTCTCTATTTGTTTCCTACTGTTAAACTCCCAGCTTATGCCACCCTCTTAGTTATCTACAGATGGCAAGATCATGTTCTGGGTTATTTTATTATTTGAGTCCTCAAAGCCATCTCATTCCTCCTATGTGATACTCCAGTCTTTCCCAGTGAGGTGATACATCCTGGGTTTGAATCATCAGGAACTTGAATTCCCAAAGGAATTTTTTTTTTTTTTGTGGGTTATAATCACCAGAAGGATGTGACTCTGCAGACCAGAGCTTGCTAACCTCAACCACCAACTTGCTTCAAGCCCAGGGTTGGGTTTTTCAGCCCAGTTTGACTCCATCTCTGCTGCTGCCAGTTCCATGACGGCTTTGTAATTCCTTGGTTTGTCTTCATTCTTTGGAGCTTACCTAATGCTTTCCCTGGTGACACCACATCAAGTTGTTTAATGAAGTCCATGTAAATGAGGTTGGCTGCATTTTCTATTTATTCTTCCCTGGAAAATGATGTATGAAGAATAAACAAACAAAATCCCAGGCACCAGGTCACACTGACTCCATATACATCTGGGAAACTCATGTTACGTTTTATAGTGCTTTTTCTCTATCTTCCTGGCTCTCATTATCTTCCTTTTCAATTTGTTCTGAAACTTTTCCCTAATGCTTAGTTCCAATGAAAAGGTTTATAACTGCTTCTTGTCCAATTTTTTCATCTATTCCTGCCCAGTGCTGCTCGTCTGTGCCGCTCATTGAGAGTTTTCTTTCCTATCTGCCTTTTTATGGTTTTCCTCAGTATGGATCTACCAAAATATTCAGCTATATTTAGATCAGAGAGTGTTGGCTTCCTGATTTTTTTATTGTCACCCATTCCCTTTCCACTCCATATTGATTCTTGTTGCGTTTGCATATAATTAAATGGTAATTTTCTGTGCTAGAATTAAAAAACAGTGGTGAAAAGCTGTATTTAAGGAGATATCCCTAAGATTTAAGTGTTTATTGTGCTGATTGATTTACAGTCTTTACTGTGAAAACGTCCAGAATTACATCGTGAAACTTAAAAGAGAATTTCAGATATTTCCTAGCAAATAATGTGCCTAGGCAAGGCACTGGCCATACGGTCCTCAATTGAGGAATGACTCTGGGGGACTGGAAATACCTACTTTAAATTAGGCACAAGTACTTCTCTAGACTGCATCTTCAGTAAACTTTGAAGCCGATATCTGCAGAGTAATAATTAGGTTTTGATTTTCTTCCCACTGGAATCATTGTGTTAATGTGCTTCAGTTTCTCTGTAGTCCAGAGCTTTCCTTTCAAAAGCCAGGAAGATTTCCTAAGATTAAAACGAAGAGCGGTAATGGGAGAAATCCCATGTTCAAAATAGATATTTGAGTGGTAAATTCCCTGTGGGGTTTGCATCCAGGGCCAGGACTTGTGAATCTTGTAGTTTGGAGATCGCTGTTATCTGGGTTCCTGCTCCTGGGTCCATTGAAGAATGAGGTCGGGAGAGCAAAAGATGCTGAAGAGGCCGCGTGCCCCCTGTGCCCATTCCAGAGCTTCCAATGTTTGTCATAGTGGTTTTTTTTTCCTTTTTTTCACTTTTATCTATTTTCCCATATATTTTATATATAGAATTTCCCAACATTTGGCATTGTGACAGACGTCTCTTGTCCTTTGCTGTGCAGCTCTTAGAAGACCCTCATTCCTTGGTCTCTGCAGGTAGGGATGCTGATTACACCCTCCTTTCTGCTGGGCTGGACCAAACCCAGCACGTTCAGCCTTTCTACTTGCAGCTCTGTTACTTGGTGGAAGCTACTTAGCCCCTGCGAGAGTGTCCTGAAAGAGATATTTTGACACAACCATCTGTTCCAAAGAAAAATTAGAATGAACGTGGCACTGCTTTAAAAAGTAAAGAAATAGAGACACAAATAGCAGGATACATAAAATATAAGGTGAAAAATGAAACCGCAGAAGTGCCTTCTTGAGCCTAAATGGGGTGTCCTATTATATCATTTTAAATTATTTGCCATTTTGTAGAGGGCTTTGTAGAGCTATGGTAATCTATGTCAGCTGAATATTTGGCTTATGGTTTTGTGCTATCTGCAATGGTTTTCCTGTCAAAAATCACAGTATGTGCAACTCACTTCAGTTTTATTTTTAAAATAAATATTAGACCTTGAGGAGGTCTAGCTTCAAAAGCCAAGGCTGGAGAAACGCTTCGGGTTTAAAAATATGTTCGCTCTTTAACAGTGTCTAGACTTTCATCTGCTTTCCAGTGAAACGTGAAGGAGGGTTAGAGAATTAAGAGTCACTGATAGTTTGGAAGAAAAATCTCTTTTGCTCACACACGGCTCTGTGCCTTTGCCAAAGCCCTGGCGAGTTCTTGCTCCTATTGTAGGAAGTCCTGCTGAAAATCATTGCTTTTTATCATTGAGTTCTTCTGTTTTTTACATCAAACTTACATGAATTTAATGTATTATTCTCTCCTCCAAGTACTTGAGATTGCTGCTGCTTTTCCTGGGTTAAATTGCTGGTTCTCAATTAGAAAAGCATTGATAGTCCTTGCCTCTCTTCAGGGGACATCGCCATCTCCAGGAGCTTGCTAGAGGCAAAACAGTTGAACACAAATGGATCTTATTCAAAGGAAAAAGATCCTGGGGTTTGTTCTAAGAAGCTTTAAGCACTTTTTGTTGCCTGGGTCTTGTTTTTCCTTCCAGCAGCCGTGGTGGACGTGTCTGAGCCCCACTGGTGCCCTGCGGGTGCAGATCTCCGACGGGTCCGAGCTCCTTCCCTTCCGACTCAACCTCCTGCGAGCACCAACGTGCCAAACTCTCCCATTCAATAATTCATGTGTTTTCAGCAGAAAGGAAACAGGAATGTTTTTCTAGCTTTGTTTTGTTCTCAACCAGGCTTTAAAGAAAAACAAAACACCCAGATAATCCATTGCTCACCCCTACCAGAAGCAAGAGCCGCGTGGACTAGAATTTGGCTTTGTGGACTGTTTCAACAACCAGTTTAAGGACTGTCAGGAGCAGATTGAACTGGAAATGATGATTGACCACAAAATTGAGTGTATGTGCTGGCAAGTTAGCTACTGGAAAGAATCTGTGATCGGTGCAGGTTTTAATTTAAAATTACGGAGATATTTCTTAAATATATGCATAATTCATGATTAATATGCGAATTATTTTTCTGGTACAGTGACAGGCTTAGAAGGCTGGAGCTGAAGGAATTAGTCATAACTGTTTAGCTCGTGGAGACTGAGGGATGCAGCGAGAAAGAAAGTTTAATGACTTTGACTCAGAATCCTTGTGAAAATCAAATAAAAGAGAAATGTTAGAGCAGCAGAACAGCTAATTCGGAAGGTGGGACCCAGTCTCAGTGCTGCTACGCTCAGGTTCCCACATGCCGTTAGTCAAAGCGAACAGAGGTGAGATGTTTCCTGCATTGATTTACTGTTGCTGAGATGGATTTTTACCATTATGGGCCTGGGTAAAAAACCTGCCGTGCATTTGCAAGCCCTTGTTACCCTCATGGAGGAATCCCTCGAGGTTGTTAGAGAGCCTGATGTTCCTCTGGGATGGAGAGCATCAACTCTGCCGCAAGGAGAGCTCAAATGAAAGAAGGTAGAAAGAGAGGGTCCATGCGAGTGTGCCTAGAAAGGTGCTCTTTGGTGCATTTGCGAGACTTCCTTCAGTTTTGCAAGTCCTGGCTTGGCCCAAAACTAGTCGTGACTCTCCCTGAGTCACTTAGGATAACAGGCAGGTGAAGAGGCCAAGTTTTAAAAGAAATTATAATTCATGCCCTTAATAGTGAAGATGCTCTTTGGAGGCTGAGATTCATTTTTGCCATTACAGTCCTAATACCAACGATAATTTAATTTCGGAATATCATAGCCTAATTTTTCTGTTGCTATAATTACATGTTCAGTTTTAACTACTGACGGGAGTGGGCGAAAAAGGAATATTGAGAAAACCATTAGATTTTAGAAAATATACCTTTATTTCTACAATAGTGTATACAATTTTGCAAAATTTACTTGGTGTAGCAAATGTTTTGCCTGTTTGAGCAACTGCTCGTTTTGAGTAGAAAAATGAGTTGTGAAGTCTGTCTATCCGAGGTCTTACTAGTAAAAAAGATCTTTCACCTGAGATTAATTTAGTTCAAAGCAGATTTTTTGGTGATTTTGGCAGCCAATATTTTGCAGTGCTTTAGTAGCCAAATAATCTACAGTTTACAGTTTATAAACTGAAACCGAGGAGTAAATGTTCTGCCAAATGAAATTTAACTCTATGCTACCCGTACATAAAAGTGCTGCTTTGATGTAGCATCATCCATGGAAGGAAATGTTCCTGCTTTTACAGCTGCAAAACACAAGCTAGAAAGCAACCTTGCAGACCACTTCAAACTTGAGCCCTAAGTGGCTGGTGGTTTGGAAAAAGAATATTTTCATTTGCAAATTTAAAGCAAAATTTCAGTTCTGCAAATATATAGTAGAGAGATTTGAAAACTTTCTGGTGAGACTTTTTTTTTTTTAATTTTATTTTTTTAATCTTGAGCATTCAAGTAGGATGAGTAAACAGTCCAGTGGCTGTTTCCCAATTCATCTGCAGCTGCAAAATTATTTTCTGTGCACATAGTGTAAAACCTCTTCCTAAATATGAGGTTTAGAGAGCCTTTGGGAGTAATTAACTATAATGTAGAAGCAAATGTGGGTTTATTGTACACAGTGCTCATTTAAGAAATGTTTTTCTGCACAAAGCCCATTAGCAAGTTTCCAAAACCTCCATGAATGTTAAACATTTTATAATAGGACTTATTTTACATAAAATTGAATGTAATTCCATAAATTACATTTAACTTTTGATCCCTGGATAGCAAATTGCTGAGTCACATGTCTGCCTAAAGATGTATCCCAGTGCTAAAATCTTGCTTTAAACATACATATATGTACTTATATATGTGTGTGCATATAGCAGTGATATAACAACATTATTTCTATACAGAAGTTTGAGAGAGAGATGCTCAGAACAAATTGCCTGCTCTTTTATTCCACTCATTGGTCTTGTTCCATACACCATGTATTTTCTTGTGATTCTTGTGGTTATCCTAAGTGCTTTCTTTTTTGTATTTTTATTCCTGCACACTGCAGAGTTTTCCCTTTTCCTAGGACTCTGAGTCTGGAAAGGGCCAGAAAACTTCAGTTTTTACTGCCATACAGCAGCGACAATCGAAAATACCCCTGAAGAAGCAGAAATCCCGCAAGCTGCTTGGAGGAAACGTGGGCTGCAGCCCATGCATGGGACCCAGCAGCTGGTCCTGGTGCTCCCAGGGTGGAGGTGGCGGGATGGGAAAGCCTGGAGAAGGGCAGAAGCTCAGCTCCTTGCATGCTCCTCTTTTCCACACTTTCCCATTGCATTTTTGTCGAGGCTGACAGCAGCACATCGTATCATGCACGTAACACATATTGGGTTTTATATTCCAGGTGTTTCCCACTACACAACCCAAATAGAGTCTCTCACAAGGAGACAACTAAATATTAACATCAGAGAGTCTTTCAGGGCTTCATCTCAAAACACACAAGATTCAGCCCAGCCCTTCCATTTAGGGGGATGGTTTCCGCTAGCTGCATCGGCTGGAATTTCACGCAGTTACTATTTTACTCCGAGCCGGAGTATCTGTGAAGTGGCTATCAATTGAAACATATTTAGCTCTTCAGACTTGCTTTTGCAGGTTGCACAAAACATTTAATTAGGGATAATCAGCTCGTAGCCAGCCAGAGCACACTGATGTGATTCTCCCTCTTCTCCCTCCCCGTAACTGTAGGCATCGTCTGTGTCCATAAGATAAATCCTTCACAGTCGGGAGAAAGTCCTAAGCAGCAGGAAAGGGGAGACTGAGGTGGCTGCTGGCATGGGGATGAAGAGCATTTGGGGTGTGCTGGGATTGCAGTGAAAAATACACTTTTTCTTTGCTTTTTAGGATGTTGGACCTGGAAACCTGCCGGATGGTGCAGCGTATCCTTCTCCTCGACGTTGCTGCTCGGCGTTCACCTGTGGCACAAGAGGGATCTACGCGAGCTCTGCGCTAACTTTGGGGTGATTTGGTCCACGATGGGAGGTCAAAAGATTTTCTGGCTCTGGTTTTGTGAAGCTGGGCATCTGCCTTGGACCTGCCCTTTGGAAAAGGGGTCGTCACTGAGGCACAGTTAAGAGACGGGAGAACTGGTCCCAGACCATGAGCGCTCTAAGTAGCCCTGGAATATTGGTCAGCCTAACGACGGTGTCCGTTACGCTGGATTTTAGCTCGCATGGTGGTCTCATGGCTTGGTCCTTAAGCAGCAATTTGACTCTGAATCAGAGTTTGCCAACGCCTGATCCTCTTAACGCCTCTGACAAGGGGGACGTCTCTCGCATGTCGGTGAGGGAGAAGAACTGGCCAGCCCTCCTCATCCTCGTTGTCATCCTGCTCACCATCGGGGGCAACATACTGGTAATTATGGCCGTGTCCTTGGAGAAGAAGTTGCAGAACGCCACAAACTTCTTCCTGATGTCTTTGGCGGTGGCAGACATGCTGGTGGGTATCCTGGTCATGCCCGTGTCCCTCATTGCAGTCCTGTACGGTAAGTGGCTTCTCTCCTTATCCCGCTGTGCACCCCGGGAGCTCCTCACCGTGCCGTGAATAACCTGCAGACGTGTCTGGTGATGGGCTTAGTACTGAGACCACCCTGAGGACCTGCAGTAGGGAGTTAGCTTGGTTGAACGGTCCCAAAATGAGCTGGGTTGGAGGAACAGAAGGAGAGGTTGAGCAGTTTGATTGCAAGCGGCCCCCTTTCCAAGGCTGGATCAGCCCTTTATCTCCCATCCATATCAGCTTAGTCAAGAAAGGAGGTTGTGCTGGCAGGCTGTGTGCTCAAATGAAAATCTTGGTGCTTCTTATTGCCTGGACTCACCTTGTGCCTTTAAGTCATGTCACTTTTCCGTGCCTCAGTTTCCCTATCTCAAAACTACCCATTCCCCAGCCCTTAGGGCTTCATGTGTTGGGGTGAGTGTTCCTCACCATGACCCTGTCCCGCTGGCTCTCCCTGATCCATGTGCGACGTGCAGGACATTTTACTTCTGATGACGAGTTCGTGCAGCCCCCGGTGACCCTGGGCAGAGCTGCCGTGGGTGCTCCTGAGGGAGCAGCATCGCGCACATCCCTCCTTCTTGCCTCTGGTTTCTCAGCTTGGTGCTTGGACCCATCTGTGATCTGGCATCCGTGTCACCTTCACCGGGTCTTTGCATGTGACACCGAGGGCACGCTCAATGTGTGACCTCGAGTCATATCAAGCCCATTTTCCAGCTTATCTTTGAAAAGCATTTTCATATTGGTATTTCTTGGGGGACAAACAATGCTGTTTACTTACAGATCTGATTAGGAATTGGTTTACTGTCTTGGAAGGTAAAAAGTAGGGGTGTTTGTGTGGCTTCTTCACTTGCCTAAAAGATTAACTCGGACAGAGATTCATTTGTTAAATTCACTGATGAAGCGTACATAATTCCAGAGCTTATATAAGCTGCCTACAGCGAGCTAAATCAATATGTGATTTAGATACACGAGTAGCTGTCGAGATCCTATGCATAAAGTGTTTTATTTCGGGTTGTCAGAATAGTTTCATCTCTAAATATTCTGCATATTACAACACGTGTACTTTATTCTTAGCGTTTCACTCTGTTTTTCGGGAGCTCGAAAGGGAGCATATAAATCCCGAAAGATTTGATTGACCTGCGCTTACATAAATTCTGGGTTAAAAAGGTGAATTTATGGAAGTGACGTTCCTTCATACATCTTTTCTGAATCTTTTGAAACTAATGGAAATGGATTTTCTCTTGTGCCCACAAAATGATAACTTAAGGTCGTGTAAAAGTGTAAAGCATGCTGCATATTTAAGAGGCAAGTAAATATCATTGATCTGAAGAGGAATTGCAATTATTTCTTCCTCTGCTGCAGCAGCAATGTTAGTGACCCAAACGCTCCTCTGCAGGCAGACTGCTTTTAAATAGACCTTTGGCAAAAGTTTTTATTTGGGAACACGCATGGAAAAATCGTGGAAAGATGGGGAGAAATGGGAATATCTGCCAGCCGGGGAGCCGTTTCCTTGGTGTGATGCTGGTCCCGCTGGCACTGGAGAGGGAAATACGGGCTGAATATTCACCCTTCCAAATGCCACCGTGGACAAATGGGGATCCCAGCTGTGCACTGGGCAGGGGAGGGAGCTGGCGCTTGGAGATTGTGAAATTTCAGGCATTTCTTTCTATTCTCTGTAGTTTAACCTGGGGATTATAGTCATTCTATATAATGACAACGGGCACGTGCTGCGTGGTTGCAGTGTGTGCCACAGAGCATTCCGCGAGCAGAAAGGATCCTAAAAAATACTTACATCAAATAGTAAATATGCGTGTGATTAAGTTACTTCTCAGTTTCCACATCGACGCTTTCTGGTCCAGTGATAAATTCCAGCTTGCAGAGAAGATTCATTTCCTTAATTTTCATCTAATGATGTAGATGAAGAACATTTCACTTCAAGCATAACCAGCAAATTGAATAGACATCCTCCACAAAGACAACTTTTTTTTCCCCCTTTTAAATTAAAAGAAGGAAAAATCAAGTTGTCAGTTAGTACCAGAACCTTATTTCAAAGGAAGTGATGGCAGGATGCATCATGCTGGATTTTTCACCAATTAGTCAGTGCTCTGACATATTTATAAATGAGTCTTTCTTAAATGACTTGGACTAATAGATGCTTTGCATTTGACAGCTGAGAATGTTTTCCATGGCATGTAACGCCTAAAAAAAAATTTAAACAAATGACTTTGCTAATTAATAAACATGTATCAGGGAGAGTAAGTGAGAAATGAACACGGGGTTTAATCCGAAAGAAAAAATACTGATGTGAGCTGAGAGCACCAGCTACTTTGCCTGCACCGGAGCTTTGGACTCTTATCCCCTTGGGGTGTTTTAGGGAAAAGTAGCAGTGAGGGGAGTTGTATTAGGCATTTGGGTTACAGACACTTACTGCTAAGCATACATATATATATATATATATATATATATGAGGAGCATATATATATACGGGGAGACTTATAGATATATAGATACTTAAATGCACTTGCTTGTTCTGAACCTATGTTGGCCAGAGAGAAAGATGAATTTATAAGTGAAGGGATGCTTTTTATAGCAGCGTTTCCTTTAGCACGTTGCCCAGTGCAGTTAGGTGTAGGTATGTTAATTGTGCTAATCCACTTGGGTTAATTAACGTCCTCCCACTTCTTGCAAACTACTGGGGCTGCTTTTTTAGCTAGGTCTTAGCTGGAGCAATGTCGAGATTGCCCTTTATTTTGCGGGCACAGCTTGTGCTTAAAGCCTGTCCTTGGCCACATCCAAACCAATATACACATTCGTATGTCTTGGATATATGAGTCTCTCATTTATGTGCCTCAGGGCACATAATATATAAAGTATAAATAGATATTTATATTTTTATTATATATTAAAAGATACAATACGCATCCCTGCATTGGGAATACCGCATTTCCAAAGCAGTTAAGGTGCACATGAAAGGAACTGGTTTTCAAGCTCCTGCTGGTCTCAGGTGCCCGGTGAACTGCAGAACTGCCCAATTCTCCGAGCAGCCGCCGGCACCCTGAGCCGGGAGAGGCTCCGAAGGGAGCGCCAGGAGCTGCTGCGGATGGGCTGCTGCCTTTGGAAGTGGCACCGAGAAGAATAATAAAGGGAATTATTTAAAACCATGGAACAGAACAAACCCTGCGGTTGCAGAGAGCTGGAGTCTTCGAGGAACTGCAATAAAGATTTAAAAAAGGGGAATGGAAATAGTGTGAATATGATAAACTATGGGCTTAATAAATGGGAGACCCTGGAGAAGGAGGCTGGATTGTGGACAGTGCCAGAGCAAAGACCCTTCTGTCTAACGTGCTGCCTCTGACCGGGGCCGGAGCAGCGGGATGGATGTCCCCATGTCAGGGTCCCAAGGCTACAGAGAGGCTTTTTCAAGGGGACCTTTCCCTTCCACATGATATTGCCCAGGATTTGGCTCATGCCCTTGAGCATCGTGTGGGTTATGGCCCTTGCTGCCCATCAGCCTCGAGATTTTGCCGGACTTTTCTGCATGTGATATCCAGGTATGAGGAGTGAATAATTGCTCTGAAAATCCTCCTTAGCTGCAGCCTTAGCTACATCTTAACTGCACCAGGTTGCACGTGGCAGTGCATTATTTTTCAAAGCTATTTTTCATTTGT
>JAUBNY010001208.1:621389-632592 GCA_032275445.1 Crypturellus soui
TCTGTGCCCAGCCTCGTGAATTAGAGAAGTCAGAGCTCGCCTTCCTAATAGCCGTATTAAAAGGTTCTGTTGGTGCCTGTGAAGTGCCGGGAGACCCGTGGGTGTGAAGTGCTTGATCCCTGCTAGCAGGTGCTGCCTCTGCTTTATTTTGACCCCCCAAAGTGCTGGAAATAGGCTGAGAAAGCTGAGGAAAAGAATCGCGGGGAGAGCCCAGGTGTTGCCTTTGGGTCTCAGCAGCCCCTTGAAGAATCTGCCCTTCCTGGATCGATAATCTTTCTGCTCTGCTGCCCGCAGAAATGACTGCCTAATCGCAGCTAAAACCCGGCCGCGCGCTGCCCTGCCAGGCTAATTAAAACCTGCCGTGACCGTGACCTCCCTCGGGCTAGAGGTGTCCTGCCAGTAGGACGGAGGGACGCGCTCCTGCATGGGCGTCCCCTGTTGCAGCCCCCAGCATCGTTTTTAGGGATTTTTTTGCATTGTGCCTGTGTGGGCCAGACCTAAGATGCTCCCTGCGTGCGTCTCTAACGTGTGGTTTGTGCTCCGCAGGTGGGACACGATGGAAGAGCGCTGCTAGGACGGGAATTTTCAGTGGGATGTTTCTTGCCACCAGTGCCACCATGCACAGCAACCACTCCCTGGTCCTCAGCACTGAGGAGACGCCCCAGGTCCTCTGCACAGCGTTGACCAACACATCGGGGACTCTCCACGTGCCACCCCCCTGCCCGCTCACCTCGTCCTCCTACCAGTTCTCATTAATCCCCGCGCTCTTCTCCGTAGTTTTTGTCCTGGGCTTGGTTGGCAACAGCGTGGTGGTGGCGGTCCTCTGCCGTCAGAGCGGCCCCAAAACGGTTGCCAACATCTACATTTTCAACCTGGCCGTGGCGGATTTGCTGTGCCTCGTCACCCTGCCCTTCTGGGCTACCTATTACGCGCACGGATACAACTGGCTCTTCGGCTCTCTCATGTGCAAAATCTCCAGCTCCATCCTGTGCCTGAACATGTTTGCGAGCATCTTTTTCATCACGTGCATGAGTTTGGACCGGTACCACGCCATCGTCCACCCTATCCGCTCGCAAAGGAGGACGGTGCAGCAGGCGCACGTCATCGCGCTGGCGGTGTGGAGCCTGGCCTGCATCTCCTCCCTTCCGACTTTTTATTTCCGTGACACACGCCACATTGAAAGCCTGGGGGTAAACGCTTGTATCATGGCCTTTCCTCACGAGAATTACGCAAAATGGTCTGTGGGAACAGCCTTCCTGAAGAACGCCCTGGGTTTCTTCATTCCCTTGACGGTGATCACCACGTGCTACGTGTGGATCAGGAGGCACTTGCTGAAAGCCCGTGAATTTGGGAAAAACAAGCAGAAAAGAGACAAGGTCTTGAAGCTGGTGGCTGCTGTTGTTGTGGCCTTCTTGTTTTGCTGGCTGCCCTTCCACGTGTTAACGTTTTTGGACGCGCTGGCTCACATGGGCGTCGTCAAGGACTGCGCCGTGACGGGCGGCATCGACGCGGCGCTGCCCTTTGGCATCTGCCTGGCGTTCGCCAACGGCTGCGTCAACCCCCTGCTGTACTGCTTCATTGGGAACCAGTTCCAGGAGAAGCTCCATCGCTTGTTCAAAAGCCGCGTTTACCAGTTCAGCAGCCAGCGGGAGAGCTCGTCTCTGCGCAAAGGGAGCTGCTTCAGGGACACCGAGGCCCTGGAGGGCAGCGGAGAAGGGCCAGGGCTGGTGTTATAGGCACTGGACATGGCACAAGGCTTCTGCTCCTCATTTTATATCCACTCACCCACCCCCTGTTTTCATTGGATATGGGAATTTATTCTTCCTTTCCCCAATGCGCACCAAAGTTTTGCATAAAGGGAGCTTCCTTGCAACTAAGTGTAGCAATGGGGTTTAAATATTGTGTGTGGCTGAGATTGTGTGAAAGTTTAATGCAGCACACGAAAACAAAGTATCTGTACATCTATACATAGGTATGTGCATTTTGGGAATTATATGGCTATAAATACCATGAGAAATTACATCAGACCTATGTCCTGCTTGCTGGGGTCTGGGAAGATCCTGGGAAGATTGAGACATGGGTCTGCAAGGCGTTGGAGATGGGAGAGTGCTGGTGGTGGAGAGAACTACTAGATACTTTCTGTGATTTTATACCTATCCCTGAGCATGCAGCAGGTTCCCTGCTAGTTTCCTTTGCTCTGAGCCAGGGTGGTCCCTTTTGGCAGTGATGCTCTGGGCAGGAAGCCCCACGGCAGCACACATGGCCCAGCAGCCTTGGGTGAAAGAACTTGTTGGTTGTTGGGGAAAAATTGGGTTTTGGAGATCCATTACTATTGCAAAGTCCCTTGGCCTCAGAGGGACTGCAAAGTCCCTTTTACCCCTTGCTTGGCTCTTCCAGGAGCGACCAAAAACCCTTTGCCTTCAGGTTCCCAATTGTGTTACCCTTGGGCCTTACCTGGAGATTCCTGGATCTGCAGGTTGGAAATGACACCCTGCTGGGGAGTATCCGAGGAAAAAATGCCACAGAGCAGGGCAGAATGGGGACTTGACCTTGAGTAACTCCCGGCTCCAGCCCAGCCTGGAGGTCTGGAAAGCCGGAGCAAAGCTGGAGCGATGCTGGTCCCGGAGAGCTGCAGAGGCGCCAGCACATCCCCCGTGGCATGTTTGTGTTGAAAACGCTCCGCCAGGCACTAATGGTGTCTGCGGCGTCGGATTATTTCTGGAAAGGCAAATTCTAAATTGCTTAGCGATGAGCATAACAACGCAGGCAGGCTGCAACAAAACAAAAAATCTTATTAAGAAAATTGCCAGGTATTCGAAGCGGTGGGGTCAGAGGAGGGACGAGAGGCTGCCGAGCCTTGGTGCCTTTTGCTGCCGTACAGATTAGGGCAGTAATGAGCACAGTCGTGCCATTAATTGGCATGTGTGGAGGGCGAAAGCAGCACTTGAATTACCTGCACTGCATTACCCGACCCCTCTGCTGCCTGTGCTTCAGTGTATCTGTTCAGAGTGCAAGCAGAGATGGGACATTTTCCTTAGATTAGGTCAGACTTGCTCAGAAAGAACCTTTTCATCATGCTTTCTTCCTAATGGGCAACCCTGTATAGTATGGAAATTTCATGGGAATGGGAAATGCAGCTCCAATTGCGTTTATATCTATAAGCAACTAAAGAAAACAGAGGAGAAAATCTTTTGGATGAGAGGGCAGCGATGCAGGATGTCCTGCTGCGCCTGTGGAAGGGCAGAGATCCCCACCAGCTCCCACAGAGGCAGCTGTTATCTTCTGCTCACTGTTATCTTCTTGGAAACAAGGAGACGAAAATATATAGTAAATGGGAGGCAAAACCAAGAGGGGGGGAAAATTCCTTCCTCAGAAATGCAGTTTCACAAGAAATCTATCCAGAAGGTCACGTTCTGCAAGAGTGAAAAATTCATCTCCAGTGACACACGTCACTTTTCCTCTTTTTACATGGATGGCCAGATGATGTTCTCCAGCAGCAACAGGGATTTGGAGCCCCAGCCCATTTCTGGACTTGGCAGCAGATCTTTCCCAAGAGGGAGCAAATACCTGGAGTGCCACAAGGTCCCACAAGGGACAATCCCTGCCATCCTTTTGCTGCAAATCCCATTTGCAGCGTCCTGTCCCAGCTGTCTGTGATTCCTATCGTCTTTAATGAACTGCAGGAGCAGCCTGGATCTGGACTGAGCATCCTGTGTGTGACCCTGGGCTGGCTTTAGTGCGTGACCTCAGCATACGGAGCAGAGAGCCGCTGCTTTTTATTAGTACGAGCGAGTGCTGGGTGGTGAGCTCAACGCCGTGTTTATGTAAGATATACAATACGAAACGTTTGGTACAGCGCGTTCTCCCGGAGAAGTCAACAGAGCCTATCCCGGCGCCAGCTCAGGCACATTTCCCATTGCTCGGGACAGCTTCTGGGCAGAAATAGCCTCCTGCCACTCCACAGCCCACGGTCCTGGACAGGGACAAGGAGTGGTCGCTTCGAGAGGCCTCCTGGAAAGGGTGTGTGAGTCTCCTATGGTTTTCTTGGGTGACGTGTCCTCTCTGGAAGGTCTCAAGGGCTGCTGTGTTCAGTGTCACTGCCTGGTGCAGTGGTCACCTTGATCTTGGGGGGAATTTCTAGTAAAATACCTGGCTGAGAGCCAACGCTACATGCTGGAATACGAGAAGGAAAGAGAAAAGAAAGAGCCCAAAGTGCAATTTGCTTATGGACAAGCTGGGCTTTCTGAAGGGGGTTTTAAGGTGAAGACTGGCTCTGTTGGACGCTTGGCTTGGAGGAGGAAGCTCCCGTCCTCAGTGAATCCCCTGCGCTGCGGTGTCCAAGCTCTGAACGTCAGTATTTACGTCCACGAGAGCACGCAGACGCTGGCAGGGCTCCTGCAGCTTCGAGAACCCTCTTTCCTGGCTCTGCTGCTGGGAGCAGAGCGGGTGCCAGGAGGCCACAGGCAGCTCGTAGCAGGGCCGCTGCAGCCAGCTCTGCTGAAACAGAGCACAGACCTGGCTAAAATGTTCCTGGCCTTGGAGTGGAGCGGCCTGGAAGGGAGCAGGAGGCAGCTCCTCGGAGCTGACCATTCCCAGCACTTGATTTCCATTTCCCCTTCAGCTGAGCGCAGATCTGTGTTCAACGCTATAAGCTCCGGGTAGGATCCTGCTGATTTCCAAAACATTTCACATTTAATCTCCAGATTAAGACAGAAGTGGAAGAGGGTCATGAGCGGCTTCCCTGTTGTGGGATCCATCTGAATTTAATGCTCGCTGTCCCGTGCTGACAACCAGTAGCTCTTCAGTTCAAGCAAAGGAAAGTTTGCAGAGAAACTCTAAGGCAGGCGGCTACAGGGAGCCAAGATCCAGCGTGAGTTTGAGTTTCAAGAACTGTAAGTTCAACTATTTTATTATTTTTATAAGGAATACGAAATTCAGCAACAAGAGCCCATCTGATGAGCTGCAAATGGGACTCATCCAGCGCAGATGCCAAGTCAGCTTGACAGGGAGCTGAAACGGAGCGCAGGATGTGGCTGTCTCGGGAAGGATCCTCGCTTGCCAAATATTGAGAAGCTTCCTCACAGGAAGGAGAAACAGGATAATCACTAAATGCATCAGACCCAGATTTATTGGCGATATAAGTTGCAAGGCACACAGCTGTGTCGTGACGGAGCAGAAAAATGTATCAGCTACCACTGTATCTTGATGAAATGAAGCACTTCTCGGTAGTTTGAAAGCAGTTGGAAGTCTCTTCCTTCCCAAAATCCTTTTTGGAGAGGATGATCATATGGCAGGCAGCTGTTCAAGGTCTTCTTTTCCACTTGCAAGGGAATGTGTTAGTTTTCTTTGTGGATACTGAGCCGCTCTCTTCTGTGCTGACTTGCTCTGATAAGTAATGTAAGAGATTTTACATGTAACGAACTAGACCTTGTGATCCTCACGTTACTGGCGTCTTACAATGCAAATACCTTCACTGATTGCAGTGAGATTTCTTCCACAGTTAAGGACAGTGCAATGTGGCTTTCTGCGGTCAAAGCCAAATTCCTACTTTTAAGGATTTTAGTGTCATGGATTCCCCTTTATCACGAAGTTCTGCATGTCCTGCCTCACCACATTAATAGTCTCCCTTATCGAAGGTACAGAACTGGTTCTTCAAAGCACGAGCATCTTTGGAAGAGGATTCTTCCACGTGCAATTCAGCAAGCAGTAAATATACTTGACAAAGGTCTATTTACAAAAGTATTTCCAAACTGCATGGAATTTGTAAGGTAGTCAACATACTTAACTTTAATAGTAGGAAAGATTTATTTTTCTTTTAAATCTGCAGTAATAGGCTGCAGTTTGGAACACTGTGGGCTTTTATTGCGCAAGTAAATGACACAACCCACGGGAGTTGTCTCAGGACAAGGCTAGGAACAAGACTCCGGGGTGTGATATTAAATGTACTCTATTAACTGGGGAGAGCTCCAAGGGCTTCACTGGCTCTTGGACGGGGATTTGGAAGCCTTTCATGCGATTTTATTTTGATCCTCATCCTCTGCAGGAATGCAAAGAGATCTTTCTTTCAGCCAGTGGAACACCCAAGAAAGGAATTCCCCAAAAGAGCCAGGAATTTTTTTTCTCCTGTAGCTTGGAGTCCAGCACAGATCTAAACTCCAGGACTATTTTTTGCCAGAGATGCTGAGCTGCTGCAGCTGAGATTTGATGCAACCAGCTCTTTCCAGGATGGTGATCAACAGGCATTTGATGATAACAGATGAGAGGGTGTCCCGTGCTGAGCTCGCTGTAGGAATCTGGAGCTAATTCAGCTGCAGGAGCTCTCGGAGCAACCTTCATGCCGAAGGCAGGAGCAGATTTCATCCATACCCAAGTTGGGTGGGAAATTATGTTGCTATCGATTGCTAAAGACGGTGCTTGGGTTAAGCAAGATACTTTTAGGGCATGCCATTGGGAAAAAAAAAGATCTATCATGAGAAAAAATGTAGAATGCGCAGGTTGGATTCAGCACGAGGGCCTTTTTAAAGGCTCCTAATAATTCCTTAGGAATGCTCCAGGGGTTTCCTCGGGTCGCAGAGCAGGTGACAGCTCCAAGGGGCTGCTCTGGTGCATCGGGACACTGGGGACACGTGGCCCAACGAAGCCAGCTCGACGCGCTTGGAGGCACATGAAGAATGAGCGGTTGTTCACGGGCTCCCTCCCGCTGTGGTCCTTGTCATAAATCTTTGCAGTTTTCCTGTTGCCACTTGCATTTGTCCTATAATCCTGTCCATAGCATTACTGCATGTATACATATCCGAGCAGTGTAAAGTACACCAGTGAAGCAATTTTAGTAATATTTAACACCTCGTCTGAAGTAGTGTAGCAGTTAGATCTGCAGCTGTGGTGCAGAGCATTTCCTTCATCCCCTTTGTGCCTATAGGTTCTTTATAGACCCAGTAATTAAAGAAAGCACTGAAGGAATCAGAAGAAGCTTTCAACTTCACTGGCCCCTCCAGACCTTCCTGTCACTGTCTCAAGAAGAAAAATACTCAAACAAGGCAGCGAAGCTGAGCAAAAGATCTTGCAGTACGGCAGGGTGAAAGGAGAGCTCTGCATCCCCTTCCCATTGCAGTTAAGGGAATCTAGGATCACTTTTTCTCCATGCATCTCCGCAGAGAAGCAGCTTTTTGTAGCTCACCACCCTCTTCACTTAGCGTCTTCGCAGGCCCTATCTTTGCTCCCTGCTTCGTCACCCTGGCATGGAGAATGTGCCATATAAAAACACGCTTTATTTCCTCGTGTGATCTCACGTAACTGCTCTAAAGGCAGAATGTGCTCACAGACATTTTTTAGCACAAGGCTTACCCTGCAAAGGCCCAGGGATTTTGCAAGAAAGCGATTGTGCTCTCCCTGATTGGGAAATACTGGAAGGCAAATTACGAAGCCCTGTGCCCGGATGGTTTTGCCAGATTGCACCCTTGCTGTTGGCAATGCCTCGTTTCCTCGTTAGCCTCCCGAGGGAAACCTGAGTGCTTCCATTAAGCTATTTCACTCTGGGTTAATCCCACCATTTTTTTTTTGCATCCACAGAAGTATCTTAAGTGCTTCCAGATTCATCACTTGTTTCCTCTTTTGCAGCTCACTTGGTCATCAAGAGGATGTGCAGGGTGGGAGCCTGGGTCACAGGGAGAGGGGAGGCTCTGATGGCTTTTTTTGGTTATCAGTTGGAGTATCTCGTTGAGGTAGAGGAGGGTAACTTTTCCCCATGTTCCTTCCTCCTTTCCTCTTTCCTTTCCTTTCCTCTTTCCCCTCCCCTTTCCCTCTATGACCTAAAAAAGAAAGAAAATAATAATAATAATAATGTGAGTGGTGAGAGTTGGACATCAAATGCTGGACTGCAAGGGCTGTGTTTCAAAAACTCCAGCATGCCTGTTTTAGGATTATGCATCCACACAAAAAAAAAAAAAGATGTAGCAGAGTTTACAGAGGAAGAGGGCAGTCTATTCAATAGCTTTACTGGCATATTTGTGAGAACTCCACTATCCCATGGAGTATTGAAGCTGAGTTAGAGGTCAAGGATACTGGAACAAATGTTCATTGAAGGTAATAGCTGTTGCTGGACCACCTATGAGGGAGGTATGGAAAATCCCTGTGGATTTCTCCACCTGTGGGGAGCCTGGAGCTACTGGTGTGGTTGGAGAAGACCCTAAGTTTTGGGGTTTGATCTCCTACCTCTTCATTGCCCTCTGGAGACGTGTGGCTTCCCATGGATTGGCACCAGGGCTCCCAGCTGGCTGCTCCCAGTCTCACCTGGATGACTAATGCGGCTGATGTGAACAGCTCCCCAAGGCACAGCTCAGGTAGCTCTGTTAAATACTGCTCTTCAGTGCTTTAGGTTCAGCCGGGCTTCCCGTGACACTCTTGCTTTCAAAGGGAACCTGTTGTCCTGCAGGTTCAGTGCAGTCTGGATACACACAAACTCCATGGGGAAATGTCTGTGTTTATACAGACACGAAAAGAAGAAAGTTCTTTTCCGTATCCCCTTCTGAACCATGGCAAAGCGACCATGTTATATCTTCCAAAAATATATCTGAAACAGTTAAAGCTCCTGAATTTTAGATTCCTCATTATTTGGGTACATATTTTCCCTTGCAGTAGACATCTAATGTTAGTCACTGGCAACTGGAACCTGCTTAAAATTCAGTACCCTCCAAAATCAGACTGCAAGTATCTCATGGAGGTGCCTGTTTGGTGCATTTGTGCCCATATTGCAGGACTCAAGCAACATTATTAAATCCTCCCTACAAATACCCGATAGGGACATCAAGGTTTTGTTGTAAGGGTGTCTGCAAGCACAGGGGCCACAAGCATAATACACAAATCACAGGATAATGCCTGGATAATGAAACTTCCTTCCCCTCCGACGTCAGGGAATTCCAGAGCAGTCACCATTATCTTTTTGCTTGGCTATACTAATTGCATCGTTTTTATTTATGTGATTTCTAAATGATATTTCTCATAGTAGTGTTGGGGAGAACATGGGGTATGTGGTGGGCATGAGGGAGCTTATCTGCAAAAAGATGCATTGATATTTAACATTTCATTAAGACTAACGATTATTTCCTTAACAAGCTGTGATACAGGTTCAAAAAAAAAAAAGTGACAATTATTTTGATTATTATGACAATATTTAGTAATTTTAACAACCGAGATTTCAGAGGCTACTGCTTTCCTTGTTATTTTAGTCTGTCTAATGGGACACTTCTGTTGAGGAGCGGTGATGACGCGGTAGGAACATTTGTTGGTTTTTCATCAACGTTGTTTGAAGGCAGCAGCAGCCTGTGTTTTCATGGCCCTTTCCAGAACATGTCCAGGAATAGCAGGCTATAATTAGAGGCTAAAAACAACGTGTCTGACTGTGTTCATCCTAACGAGCAAGATCCCCTCTGGGGAACTTCTGGGCCGCGAGGCTGAACTAAATGTTGGAGTCCTCTTTTTTGATAAGTGCAGTCACACGCAGCGAGTTGGCTGTATCTTCCTGTTATAGTCTGAAACAAAATGATTCTTTCGGCAAACAAGTGCTATTTTGGCAACTTTCTCCGCATCAGCCTTCCCTTTCGGAGTGCTGATTCCTGCCTGCAGAGTCCTCCAGCATCTTCTGGCCTGTGCAGCTGAGGAAATGGTCATAAACCTCTTAAAAAGTGAGAACAGAACAAATGCCCTAGAGATCTAATAAGCCTTGACGTGCTCTGGTAGCATTCATGTCACAACGTGCTGAGCCAGAAGAAATAACGCAGATAAAAACTTCAAACAAAACGAATACACACAGGAAAAAATGCCATGTTCCAGCCAAGAAGAAATACTCTTTTGTAAGATTCTCCTTAGCAAGAGAGAGATTCTTTCTTGCCATTTTCGAGAAAAAACAAAGGCTAACACTGAGATATCTGTAACTGTCATCGACATTGTTTGCTGCAATAACTCATGTTGCAAGACAAAAGCATCCAAAAGCTCCCAAAACTCTCACTATTGAGAGCTCTTGGTAATAGTGGTAATGACAGTAAGTTGTCTTTTAGAGGAAAGGGTGTGCATGGACTGTCAAGGGCACCTTCAAATCCTTTCTGCCTTCCTTATGACCCTTCTCGCCTGAACCAAAATGTCTTAAAACACAAGTTCTTCAGCAAAAAGGATCTGCTCCAAAATCCTTGCAATGGTAATTCTTTTTCTTTATAGCAAATGTATTTCTTTACACTATTGCCCTGAAGGCAGGAGAGAAATCCACAGAAAACCGTAAGTCACTGGCCTCTAATTACCCCTGTATTTAATTCTATGTCTCGGTCTGCGTACTGGACGCTTTCCCATAGGATCATTCTCTCATTCCTCCTGTCTTTCTATGCTATTTATTTTATTACTTTCTGATCTATGAAAGCTGGTAGTGTGTGTTCAAGATGTTTTGAGCGAATAACTTCCTGGGGCTTAGCCTTTTCTTGATGCCCTTTTGAACGTCCTGGGTGAGTAACAGCAATTCTCGGGGTAGCAGTGACTTCGTAAATGTCCTCCTGGGTTCCCATATGGACAACACAGAAAAATTACACAGCAAAATACGTTATGAAAAATCTGTAATGCACTTCCCAAAAGACTGTTCCAGCCTTACTGTGGTGTGATCCTTTCTATTTTGTTGCTTCAGGGCTTAATCCTCTAAGCAGGTGCCGCTGCAACTCGGCAATGTGCTTTGGGACACCATCCTGCACAGGGAATGACGCTGCTTCCTTTTCCTTCTCCCACCAGGAGGCAGGCTCGAGGCTTTACTATCACTTGTTATTATGGATGGGAAGGAAAACACTGCTGGGAGCACCTGGAAAACCAACCAAACAAACCCATTGCTGTTGTATTTATCTTTGGATGAAGGGGGAGAGAGGGACTGGGCCCTGTTTGCTTTGATGGGCAGCAAACAGGTTCCTATTTTTGTCCTGACCCTTTGGAACCTTCGTCTCGAGTCCCTCCCTGTTGAGCAACAGGTTTTGTTGCTCCTCAGGAGCACGACCGTCCTGCAAAGGTCCAGCAGAAACAGAGCGATGGGGCAAAGCCCTGCAAATCTGGCATCTGCCCTGATTTGCTCGGGGGTAAAATAGACTTAGAGCAGTTTGGAAAGGAGGCAGCTCATGCCTGGCTGCTGTGCGATGGGTCTCCAACGCCACCAACAAGAACGGAGCTCTTCGGCCCCGGT
>JAUBNY010001208.1:731919-747204 GCA_032275445.1 Crypturellus soui
GGATGATGCTCGTTTAGCCTGAGTGCAGAGTTTGCTGTCAAAAGGCAGCTCTAGAGGGAGAAGGTAGAGGGGAGACGGGCTAGAGAAAAGGAATCAAGTTTTTTATTGCAGGTGAAGCAAGATATGTGCAAGGAGAGTGAAAAAAATGTGAACTGTTAGTTGTGCTGTTGAGGCGAACTGGGTAGGACGTGGCAGATCATTCTAAAATGACCAAAAAACTGGCGTGCGGCTGCTTGCTTGCCCTGCTTGACAAGCAGGGCACGTAAATGAAGAGGTTGCATGCCAATAAATGGGCAGAAGTGGGGTAGAAAAGCAGGACAGGAGGCTCCAGGACCCAGTAGCACTGAATATTATAAGGTAAGGATGATGCTTTCTAGCCAGGGGAAAAAAAATCAAAGATCAAGAGAACTCAGAAAAGGAGTTTCCCAACAGGAAAGGAAATACCCCATGGACAAATTGCTCGATATTGACCTGCTGCAGAGCATCTCGTCTTTCGGGATGCTGCCACGGCCTGGAGGAGACGCTGAGTGGTGCCTCTCCTGGCACAGCTCCAGCATGTCCAAAATCAACGGGTTTCCTATCACTATTTAATGCAGAATAGAAAGGGAAAACACACAGGGCATCCCGACAGACCAGCCCAGGTTATAGATTTGCTAAGCGAATACTCTGTGACGCTGTAATTGCTCATTGGGATGCATTACTGCAATACAAGGGTTTTAATGGAGAGTTAAGAGCAGCGCTGACCTTTAAATACCCCATGCATCTGAGGCTGCAGCAGATGATTTTACACCAATTATTTATTAGCATTCTAAGTAAATGAGTTATCATCATTCATGAATTCTGGAACAGTCAATTTGTTTCTCTGCCCAGAGCCTTGAAGTGCCTATTTCACAATTTCTTAGAGATGTAACCATAGGAACTAAGTGGTTGCCAACATAAACCTTCATAATTAATGACGAGAAGCGTTCACCCTATTGAGTGATATCGAAATATATATAGAGCCAAGGAAAAGCACCCCGGGGCCCTTGACGGTGGCTATACATTGATTTAGGGCTCCATGTTACCCTTACGTTCTGCCTGGTTGATGCACGGGCTCAGCTGTGCCTTTCTGAAACCCTCTTACAAAGCAGCGGGCGGGGAAAGGGAAGGCCAAGAAAGCAGATTTTCTGCCTTGGAAAGCAGATTTTCTGCCCTGGAAAGCCAAGATCCCTCTAAGTTGAAAGACCTTTGCCCCATGGCCTAAGGATCATGGAAAAACAGGGAATGACAGGGTGAAAGGGCTCACTGAGGGTCCCTGGAAATAGGATGGGACATAGAGCCAGGCCAGGGTCCACTGTACTGCATCCACGAGTATCCTTGCTCTCCCTTTCTCACTGAGATGAATATTTCTGCCATGTCCCCTTTAGAAGAATCCTTTTTCCTGAGCATCTAGTGCTGGAGGATAACCAGTTCACTGCAGATGAGCTTTTTCAGAAGGGGTTATTGCTAGCAACTGAAATCTTGGCTTTTCTCAAGGAACTGCATGGGGTCACAGATGCTCCAGCCCAGAGGAGATAATTTTGTATACCAATATTATACAAACACGCACACATATATAGATATATATATACACTAGGTCATGAAGGGACAGTTTTCCTCTTGCTTGCCTGTGGCCAGCAGGATACAATACTTTCTTGCAGGGAAAATGCAATAACTCTGTGAATTCGGTTTGCAGGCTGCTTCCTGGGTGAGAATCTGCTCATGAGCAGCCAGTACATTTGTGTGCACCTCTCAGTATCTATCTAATCTCTCCATATACAGCATCAGGCATTAAGAAACCTCAGTTTTACTTGTAAGGTACAATAATCCTACCAATAAGGAAGGTCATTTGAATATTTGACTTCATTAAGTAAACTACACTGATCCTTTAAGCGGGTTTTGGTTATCATCATCATCAGAAACACTCAGAATCCTCTACGCTTAAATGTATCCATCTTCATTTTGGTATTGAGATACAGTCCCTGGCAGATAACAGTGTCACACAAGATATTAGGCTCCTGCTGATAGATAAACACTTAGAGGAAGAGGCACATTGGAGTTTTATTCCGTTGGCTTTAATGAGATGTCATCAGCTCAAGCTTAGCCCCATATTTAGATGTTATTAGGGAAAGCTCGCTACTGTCATAACAGCAACAAAAGCATTCTGAAGAATTTTTAGGGTAATTTCTCCTGGAAATAGATTTTCCTCACAGAAACACATATTTTTGCAGACCATGGAATGGACCATGGGGTCTATAGGGTGGCTCAGGAGGGGATCCCCAAAGCAGGATTGCAACCCACACACATATACACTGGCAAACATATATGTGGCATGTCAAAAGCTGTCAAATACTATTTCCTGCACCCCAAGCAGTATCCAAAGAGCGGCACAACATCATCAAGAGATGAATCGCGATGTCTCAAGAGCTTCCTCCCAGCCCAAGGCTGCAGATATTGAGGTTAGTCTTGGCTCTTCATTGCAGCAGCTCCATCAATCTACAACAGCAGTTGCTCCATGCAGCTAGGAAATGCTAAAACTTTACTATTTCTGCACCTTTTCTTTCTCATACCTGGGGATTTTAGGTCTCCAAAACTCATTTTCTCCTTGGTATTCCAGCTGGGATAACCTGAAGAAACAATAATCTGACCATACATATATTTATATCCTATTATAACCTAAACAACTGGTTCTGGGTACATGCAACCACATTAAAACATAAGCAGACTAAGTAAATGAATGTCAGCTAGAGCTACCAAACACAAACTGTGCTTCTGAGCCGCCAGGCTAGAAATGTGAATGGACAGATGCTCTTTGCACTGTGTCTCACAGGTTAAACTTTGCTTTTTTTAGACAAACAAGAGACATTCTCTTTTCTGCATATGGAGAATTGTATATATAATATCTCAAACTACTTGACATATTTTAGATTACTGATTTTAGCAGAGAAAGGAGAGTTATATTTCCAGAAGCGGAGGGGCAGATGGATTGTGCACAATGAACGAGTGCATTGGGAGGTCAGACCTCCTTCCTCCGTACCTGTTTTTGTAGCTCAGGGTCCACTTAGAGGGATGATCTCTAAATCCCACCAGAGCAAAGGCTCCTCCTTGATACCTCGCTCCAGGCATGTTTCCAGATTCGATCCAAGCAAGAAGCAGGTTTTTACTCTTTCACATGTCAAGGAGTTCGGGCTCGGGACCTGGAGATGAATAATTGAGCTGGTGATAAACCTCTTAAGAAGCATCCTTATCTGCAAGAAGCATTTCAAAAACCAGCCTCTCCTCAGCTTTGTGCTGAACTCGATTCAGATCCTGAGCTTATCCCACCCACTAAAATCCACCTCCAAAGTCTGGTAGTTTTAGACAATCTTAGTCCAAGCCCAATCCACGCATGTGTGTACAAAGTCAGTGCATGGTAGCAGAAAGCAACCTAATGCAGATATAATAGATTAAAGGTATAATAAAAACATTTCCAAGGGCCATTTTCTTTGTTTGCTCAGTATGATATTTACCTGGATAGGTACATCTGGCCAGGACTGTGTCTGGTGCAACATTTGGGTCTCTCCTAAGCCTTTATTTAGCAAGGCTTGGATCAAGAGAGTGGGCTCTGCAGAAACCTGCTAATCACTTGCATGAACCACAGCCTGAGACTGTGCTTTTGCCAGGCAGAAACCTTCACACCTCTAAGAAAGACAAAAACAACCTCAAATTCAGCTCCATCTGGCAAGCACAAATTGATATAGAAACACGGTCATACGCAAGTGCTCCTCACATTTATCCAGCTTGCCTAGAACTTACTGTCTCTGATCTTCTCCTTATCTTTTTTAATGTTTTGCCATGTTATTTCAAGAATAATGGATTCAGGTGCAGAGACAACGCGATGTAAACTGTCTGCACCAAGATACTTAATATTAGGAAAGTACAGAACTATGACTGTTGATCATCTAATTAAATTTCAGGCTTAGTTTGCGGTAATTTGATTTACTGCTGTGTTCCGAATGAATCACAAACATTTTGAAATAAGAGGCTAGTCCGACAACTGTGCGCAATGATACAGAAAATAGAGGCCCTTTCCATGCCAAATAGAAATAAATCCATGGTTATTTAAATAAAAACATGAATTATTTATTGAACTTCCGTAGCACAAAGATGCTGATGCAGGGACTATCATAATAAAGGACATAAAAGCAGAAACTAAATATGTGGCTTAACTGTCAATAATTCCATAATGTGTTTAAAAAAAATAGGAGTTTGTTACTATAGCAAGTTATTCCCTCCCTTCCCTCCCAGTGCACGTGACTTTTTCTATATTACATTCCTGCAATCAGCTACATTAAAATCCTCACATTAAATATTTCCATCCTTAGTTGAATCACGACTTACATTATTATGTGCAGACTATGAGTTTGCTGTAAATGTCCAGCCAGTCTTGCCCATTTCTGTCCCAAGTTTTAAACAAATCCTTTCCACTGAGGCATTAACATTTTGCAAGACTGTCTAAAAAAGGTGAAAACAATTCAAATCTACCACTTTCATGGCCATTTTCCAGGAGAACAAAGTCTTCTGGTGAGGGTAATTATTCCTTTTCAAGCACAGCTTCCACCGTTCTGCTAGGAGATGTGTTCGAATGAGGTCTGCACTCATCTTCTCCTCCTTCAAGTGATGGTAAATAGTCTTAATACTTGGCATTCGATCTGGATCAGAAATCATTGTAAAAATATTCATTGATATTTTGTGCAAATTAGAGCCAGCCTCTCAACTCTGCTCCTCGCAAACCATGTGGAACAGTAGATTTTTCTGCTAAACGGTGGCATTTTGGCTGCTTAGGTCTTTAGCCCTAACAATATCTATGGAGAAGGGTGCAGCTATTAACAGGAAACCTAACGCTGCTGCATCTGTAGCATGAAATGAAGGTTTCATCGCATCCATACCAGGCAATAACTTAATATACTTGATATATATTTTTAATAGACCTAATATACTTTTAAATCATAACTGGACTCTCTACCTTTGAGAGAGGAGTCAGTCCATCGCACTCACACAGAGGCAAAACAAAACATTATTTCCAGAAGAATTAACTACACTTGGGGGAGAGGCATGAAAATGTCCCAAAATGAGAATATGGCAGCTTTTAAAGTTGCTGTCACCATTTGTCCCTACATAGGCCTAATAGTTTTTCTGGGCCAATATAACCAATATAGATATAGTATATTTATTTGCTAAACAAGAGGAGCATTTACAATAACCAAGTGAACCCTCCAATTTCCCTGGCCCTGTCTGTCTCCCATTTTTTTATGGAAATTAACGACTTTAATTCTGTCTCTCTGCTTGTAATCACATTCAGAACATGCTCATGACTCAGTAATCTGCTTACGAACGTGGCCGTAGCTCTGCAGACACCCACATTTGGGACACTCCGAATGCTCACGCAGCCTGCCGGTGCCAACATGATTTTATATATTTATATCATATATTTTATATGATTTATATATTTTTTTGGCTCGCTTTGTCACCTTAGACTTTCCTGCCATTATGAAAACCAACAGGATGAACGGGAAACCCATCAAGCCAAAGTCAGAAGTCCTAAAACGCTGCTGGTAAGCAATTTCTGACAGCTTTATTCAAAGAGCCCAATTGCTGCTGGTGCCTTATCAACACGAAGCCCAGCCTGCAAGGCCAGATGTGAAATCCCACACTCATTATCTCCGCGCAGGGGAAGTCTGATCCAAATTTGATATTTTGGGCTTGAGCGAATGCAAACAGCAGCGCTCGGCTGCATACAGAACACGCTGGAGGTTGCTTTGCTTTCAAATTAAACTAGCTGCCGAGGTGGTAACTTTCTGCGCTGTGTTCAGCATCGTAATGACCTGCTTCAGGGAGTAATAGGATGCGAGGGGGGCATCCCGTTGCGCAGAAGTTTCCCTACTTTTCCCATTTCTACCCCGATCCAAGGGCCCCTTGGCTGTGAGCAAGGCACCTGTGTTCTCCCTTCCCTGTGCTCCCTCCAGCTCCTGGGACAACAAATGACCAGGGCGAACTCACATTTCGTGGGCTCATCGTTCCATAATTCCATAATTTCAGGCTCCTTGATGAGAAGAGACGAAGGGCAATGAAGACGGAGGGCAGGGATGCTCCACGGGAGCACGGTGAACTCACATTTCGTGGGCTCATCGTTCCATAATTCCATAATTTCAGGCTCCTCGATGAGAAGAGACGAAGGGCAATGAAGACGGAGGGCAGGGATGCTCCACGGGAGCACGGGGCACGCAGCTGGGCTCCTAATTGCTCTCCTCTCTTGCTGCTTTTTCATGGCTTAGCAACCCGGCTAATTCCACCTAGGAGACGAATGGAGGAGCAAAATGATGATTCCTACCTATTAGGTAAATGTGTTTTTATTTATAGGCAGACCTTGGATTGCAAAACCTACAGAGAAATAAAAGGGAGCAGCAGAATACTTCTTTTCTATACTTGTAGATAACCATTATAGCAACCGGTATTTTTGGTACCGATAAATGGTATATTTGTATACCAGTATAATTAATTATCTTCTGCACAAAACCTGCAGCAAAATAACTGTTTTCAGCATGAATAACTGTGGATTTATGGAGCTCCTGAGGACACTGCTAGGAGAGTTTGTGTCAAAGGCCATTTTGGCCAACGGAGGGAATTTCCACTTAAAACCTTCCTCTGTCCACGGCAGACACACATGCACAGAGCTCTGGCAATATAATCTAATATTCTCTCCTGCTTCCCGAGATCACGGTCTCTGGAGCATAGTATCTGAGAAGAAACTAATTTGTTATAGCATCTAAAGACAGTAAGCACCTTCCTCCCAGATCTGCTCACACAACAACACATAAAAAAGGGAAGGATTTTTTTTTTTTGTCCTTGAAGAATGATCCTTGAGCCGCCTAAAAATAAGTTTTGAGAAGCATTTAAAAATAAGCACCACAGATATGAAGGACGGGGGCTTCTAAATGAGGCATTTATTAGATCGCAGCAGGTAGAGCAATGATGCAACTTGTGCCCTCCGTTCAGTTCTGATTGATTTGACATGTTCATTTTTATGGGCTAACAGCAACGCAGCGATTTGTTGAAAAGTCGTGGTCGTGGGGACAGGCAAGTGGGTCAGAATGACACATTTCTGCAAGTTAAAGCAAAATAATTTTAACAGTTTCCTCCTGGGGAAGATCTAATGACAAAAACACCATCCCCAGCTAAGTTAAACAACTCCTGCAAGTTCTTGTTCAGGCGGTGCAGTGTTTCCACTCATTTGCTCCGTTTCTTTGTTTTATTTTGCCAACTGCAGTATTTCCGTGTTCACGCAGAACATGCTCATTCCAGGCTTGGAAACTGGGTCAGTACACCCAGAAAATTCACACCGAACGGTGCTCCTGAGCAGGGGCAGGCAGAGTTGTCAAAATATTCTCATCACTGAGTAAATCTGCGCTTCAAGCAAAACCAGCAGCCTGGAAAACACAAGTGCCCTGCGAGCTATCAATTAGTCCCCACATCAGAATAAACTTGTGTCGAAAGGAAATTCCTTCCAGGTTATGGGAAGAAATGCAACTCTGCCCTGGCTTGCAGAAAAGGACAGTTTGGGAAAGACTCCCCTGCCCTAAAGAAAGGGGATATTTGTGGGCAGGAGCCAGCGTTTCCCTCAGTCCCCTGAATAAATAACCCATGTATAATGCATTGGCACTATGGGGATAAAAAACCTTTATGTTTTTTCATCTGTTTGATACGATCCTACAGGGCAGCTCCGATACTCTCAGTGGGATACAGTTTTGCTTGCAAGATTCCTGAGATTTCCCATTCCTCAATAGGAACAAAGTGCTCTGAAAACACATTTTCACAAAACAACCAAGTTTTGTATTGTATTTTACCAAAATACACATCTCTGGAAATTTCCAAACACCCTCTTGGGTAAGGCACTTGGGGCAGCATTTTGTGAACTGGGGATCTTGCCCTGTGCTGGTACCTGGATCAGCACAAGGTCAGAGAGCTTCCATTTCCCCCAAAGAATTTTCTAAATTTTCTTTCATTTTCAGTGGCTCAGATTGGAACTTCTGTCCTTGTTAAACTTTTCTTACTGCTTTTAGCAAGAGTTCACTGTGTTTAGTTAACAATTGGTGGCATAAAACTATCTCAAAACACATTATTTACATTAACAAAATTGACATCAGTTTTTTTTCCATAAAAAAAAAATCATAAAATTTGGAACAGATCTAAGATAAGCAAATACTTCAAGTATTTTCATCACATTTATGCTTTACAATGCTGCTTCTCGATTCCATATCAAACACAGTGCCAGATGGCACAAGCAGGTGAGTTTCCTGTGGATATTCAAGCATCCCTATGTAGGCAGTGATGAATTCCACTTAGTGCACATGAATCCAGCTTCCAGGGGGTGATTTGGCTGTGAGGATCAAAAGCCTCTTCGCAGCCAAGGACCTTTCAAGAGTTTCAGGTCTCGGAGGAGCCTGAATCACAGAGCTGGAATTTGCTCGGATGTGTTTTCCCAGAATCATCCTAACTCAGCGCTCTCCTGCTCATGGCTCCTGGCCCAAGCTCTGCCCATCCAGGCTCCAAAGAGCATCGTGACACATTTCTGATTAAATGGCACAAAGGCCACTCCATCCCAGACTCCAAGGGCGTTTAATGAGCAGGAAAATATCACTTTTGAAACACAGGATGGCTTTCAGGCTGCTGAACTGGGGAAACGCAGATTAAATGTTCAAGACCAGTAGACTAAAAAAGAAAAAAATATGCAATGGATGAACTCGTCTCTAACAAGACACATTTTCGGATAGGACATACAATCCCCCTCCACTTCCAACACTCTCAATGCAGAGCTACATCCATTAGCATGGTACAAAGCACAGATGGATTGGGAAAGCTCAGTCTTAAACCTGTAGGAAAAATGATGCTGTTTGTATTTTCTAGCCCTTGTTTATGTTAAACTCTTCAGTTTGAGATATGCAACATTTCCCTGCTTGTCTGTTTGATATTTCCTGCAGTGCTTGCTTTGACTGAATGCCCATTCTTCTGCTTGGGACTGCTTCAGAGCCTGTTAACAGGGGAAAATAGAGCTGGCCAAGAAAATAAATTACTTTTCGAAAAAGAGCACAGTGGTGCAGACGTTTCTGAGGAACTGGGTTAGGAATGGGGCAGCAATTGCAAACCACTTGCTTAAACAGTGCCTGGACAAAATGACTTTGCATCAGGAATTAGGCTTTGTGTTTGTTCAAGGGCATCAATTTGTCTTGCATTAATAGTTAATTCAAGTCACCAGTTTAATATTTAAGGAGATGGTGTAAAAAGAAGTTGCTTTAAACAATACAACATCCGTGAGCTATTGCAGCAACATCGCAGGAAAGAGTCTGCACCGAGGCCAGAAAACTGCTCACCAAAAACCCATTAATATCCTCAAACTTTCCTAACCCGGAGAGCTAAAAAAGTGTCCCGGGTTCTGCATGCAGCAAAGGTTTGGGCTGCTGAGGTCTTTGCACAAACGATGGACACGTAATGGAACCGCTGACACGTCCCACAACATTAGGCTCTGTCCTCATTAGGTCTTTCTAATGGCCAAGGACAAGGTCTGGGGACACCAACCTGCTGCTCCGTCTCCGGAGGGAGAAAAGCCCATAAAACAAATGGATGTTGGCAATTCGGCATGAATTACGACCTGGGTTACCAGGTTGGAACGTCCCAGATTTGCCACCAGGCCCCACTGCTTCGGGGACAGCGAGGAACATGACCCAAATTCACCAGGAACCGCTGGGATTTGCAGAAATGACGGGAATTCATCCTGTGTTTCGTTCAGCCAGCTCTGTGACCACTTTTTCTTCAGTTCAGAAAAGACATTAATCTGCCTAATTTTTCTCTCTGTAATTCAGATCAGACAATCTCCATTTAATAAATGTGATTGATAAATGAATTAATTGCACAACTTTCCTTCCTGACACTGGCTCAGAACATGCAAACGGAAAATAAGTCACCAAGAAACCCTCTATCTGGAATATAAATTATGGATAATTCAGGAAACTTCTGTGCTCAGTTACCAGGGGAGGACTGAAAGGCTGTTTAACCTTGTCCAGCTCTGCTCTTCCCCATCCTACACCCTGGGCAGTCGTAAGACGTTATTGGGGTTGCATTGCAGCCCCACTTGGACATCTGCTTGGATGGACATGCTGCATCTGTCAGGAAATTTCTCCCTCTTGTTGCTCCGTGTTTTTCTGAATCACGTCTTATTCCTTTTTCTCTTTTTAAAAAATTAGTATATCATCAGAAAGTAACAATAAAAAATATTCTTTTTAGCACTTAGCATTAGGGGCTTTTTTTCCCTATCTTATTGCTTGTTAAAAGAGAAAATCTGAAGAGTTATAGAGCATAAAAGATTGTCCCTGGTGCAAGGGTGGAAATGTTCCCAGCACGGCAGTAGGAAATGCTGGCTCACAAGGAAGCAACCCCTGATCCTTCACCAACCTCTCCAGACCCACGGGCCGGAATGCAGCTGAAATTAATGGAAAATTAATTCTGATTAATGGAAATTGCTCCTCAAAGCCGAGGAATGAGTCTCCAGGAAACACACCACGCACACATGCGGCTCCTTCGGAACAGGAGGACATTTACCAGCTGCTCAATAAGCTTTATTACCAAAGCTCTTGCAAGTTTTACGCGTGCAATCAAAGCATCTAGAGAAAGTTCTGCAAATTTTAAGCACCTCCATAAAGCAATGCAATGACCTTCACCAAAAAAGTTAATAAAGGCCAATAATAATGAAGTTTTACGTCGGTGAGGAGCAAATATTAACCATATGCAAATTGCACTAATAAATCCGGAGGGAGCTGGCAGCATCCAGAGCTTTGCACATCACTGGGGCAACTGGAGCAATAGTCAGCATCAAGAAAGGCCCTGATGGCTCATTCTGCAGAAGTGGCCGTGAAGCAGAGAACAGCAAAGTGTGAGGAAAATGAAAACAAACACAGACATGGACCCTCTTCAGAAATATAAGGAGCAGATGCTGATGCAAATGCCACGTAGGTTTATGGCTTCAGCAGCTAAACAAGTGCCCTTTCCCAGGATTGGTTAGAACAGATCTAATGGCACCTAATTAGCAAGAGTGATTAATAAATCAGTGTTGCTCCTTCTATACTCTGCAAGCCACCGGCTGGGGGTGGCCCCGTGACAGGACAAGGGACATGGGCAGCTCTGTCACTTTGCAGTTTTCCTCCCACTCTCCTGCAGAGCCCGGGAGATCCATCCCTGCTCCATCCCTGCTTCACTAGTTTCCAAGCTCAGCAAAATGATCCTTTTTTTTTTCCCATCCAGAACAACCATATAAAAATTCACGGGTAATCCCACGAGGCCCAAAAAAAAGAAGTTTGATGCATCACCATAGTCACTGCCTGGTCCCTGCTGCTTAGCAAAGCCCCTCTGCTCTGCTGCTTTAATGCACCCACACTACTTCTTTTACTTCTTTAATACACCCATAATTAAATTCTTTAATTTAATGCACCCGCATCTAAAGGAAATGATTTGGCTCTGTCTCTCTTTGCACCACACCAAGTTCAGCAGTGAAACAGCAGGATCTACTTCTGTAAATATTAGTGAAAAAAATGAAAAAAAAAAAAGATTATATAATTATTTCCTTCACCTTCCTCCCCTCCTGTCCTCTAACTCATCCCATCCCGTCTTGCCTATCTGGTCCCATCCCATCCTGCAGTGCAGATGCTGGAAGCAGGTTTCCTCTCCACGGAGCCAAGGAATTCAATGCTGACACTTGCTCTCGTGTCGTGGGATGTGGTGGCAAAGCAGCAGCCAGGCAAACCAGAGCTTTAGACCACACATTTTCCAGCCTGCCCATATTTCCATTTGCTCCATTTAAAGCTGAGCAAGAGGTGACACTTCAGTCCCTGCCAGAGAACGGAGCTTCCTGGGGCCATCTAACCTGTGATCTCAGCCCAACTCTGATTTTCCTTGGGGGTCTCCTGTGCTATTCTGGTTCTATAATTACATCTCCAAACAGAGTGGCCTGTCAAGATGAAGTCTACTTTTCCAATGATGCTGATTTTGTCCTCTTTTCTTATTGCAAAAAAAACATACAAATAGGATGAGAGAGATTCGGCCTTTTTGTTCAGAAATAAAAGGACTTTTTTTTTTTTTTTCCGTCTAGGCTGGATAATTTTAACCTCCAAACTAGGTCAGCTCAGACAGGGAACATTTAATTTAATCTCTTACAGTGATTAACAAAGCTGTTATATTGTTAAAGATTAAATGCTGAGAGTTTACAGAAATATCAGCTCCTTGGCATAAACGGCTCCTGGATGGCGCTAGCAAAAAATCTGCTGAGATGCAGAAGGAAAAAAAAAATAAGAAGAGCCTGAGAGATGCCTATCAATGAGGAAGCTTCAGCATTTCAGGCATTTTCTCTCTCCTTGAAATCTGAAATCATCCTCTAAATCTGCACGTGGTGTTGGTGGTGGCACTGACCTTCCCATTTCATGTTGCATCGGCCTTGGGATAACGCTGGCCTCTATCCATGCAACAATTTTCCAAGGGTATTAATCACATACAACCATTTACAATGATTTTTCCGTGATTTTCCTGCCTTATTCCCCCGAACCTCTTGCAATAATCCCTTGCGTACCTGGAATATCTGTCTGTTCCCGGAGCACAGCCACATTTCAGGCTCCATCTCCATGTCCTGCCGGGGGTAGCGGATGTTTTACACTTGGCTTCCAGGGATTTCAGCATCTCCCTGGATCTGTTCTACAGAATCCTTGGCTCCTTTTAGGGCTAAAGCTAATCCTCCTTCACTGTGCGTTTAATTAACTTTTATTTGCTTGACATTTCATTTTTATTATTTTTAAGCAGCCTGGGGTTCCTGGCATTAAAAGCACATGTAAACTAATCCTACTGATAGACTATCTTCAGAAATTTTTTTTTTTTTTGAGTAGGAATATCTTTCTGGGGGAAAAAAAAAGAAAAGCAGCTGCAAAAAATCCCCTTGATTACCCCATAAAAGCTACAACATGCAAAGCAATAGCAGGATGGGGAGCAAGCACCTGCTGAGAACAGGCAGGGTGATAAATCCGACACTTTATGCTTCTGTTTTAGCTCCTCCAGGTACTACTAACTGCAGCGACTGAGTGACTGCGGAGTATTTATTTTAGTGGAAATAAAACATTTATTTCCTGAGTGTTTCCAAACCCGATTTTAGCCTGGTTCCCAGAGGGAGCAAAGGGGAAGCAACGTCTGAACATCTCCTCTGTGCCTGGTTATTTCCATGCTTCTCCTCCTTCCCTGTCTGGGACTCGCTTGGCAGAAGACCTGATAGCCCAGAGTGCAAAAGCTCTCAAATCTCCTGGGGGAATATCAGTAAACCTCTTTTAATTATATTTTATATATATGTATATATATATATGCATGTATATACACTTAACATATCTGGGAAGCAGAGGAAGAGCCTAGGAGAAATGTTGCACATCATAAAATAAAACCGAATCAATGAATACATTGGGCATTATTAAAACACTACCTTGACTAAATGCCCTCCTGAGAGTCAAAAAAGAGACAGCTCTTTGCATTTACGGGTAATCTCAGCCCACTCTGTCCCCCCTCTCCATTTGGAAGTACTCATAATTCCGCATGGAGAGGAAACCTGGCACTTATTGAATATAAATTATTTTTGTAGCAGCACAGTTGGTGTATTGATTACGCTACTTCTCTTTAAATATTTTAACACAGTCCTTGGCTAATGGAGTATTTAATTAAAGAGAAATAAACATTAGTTTTCAATTTATGGGTAAGGAATGCCCTTACCAGTATGGGTGGCTGGATAAGATCCTCACTGTCTTTGCAGATTTATTGCTTGTACCAGACATGAAGGATATAAATAACATTAGCTATAGACTGGGGGCACCCACTCACTGTCTTCAGCACGACATAATATTCTGCTGAAGAAAACAGTGTCTTCCAAAACCTGGTCCTGGAGACAGGCAACTTTTTTCAACAGAAATTAAAAGAGAAAAGCAACCTGGCTACAGCTGGCAATATTTTTTCCTCATTTTTTTAGCCATCAGGCGACATAGACTGCTTGAACAGCACTAAAAACCAGCAAGCTGTTGCCTGATAATAGAAAATAATGTTTAATAAACATCGTGTTTACAAACCTCCATTTTATTCCTGTTTTCTATTTCTTTTTAATTCCTTTTTGCTACCATTTCTTACAGCCTGATGTGATCTAGAGTGACAAATTCAATTCGCAGATTCCACCCCCTCACGGAAAATTGATATTCCAGCCTGCTCGGGGGTGGAAAAGGAGAGCAGTCCAACGCATTCCCATGGATGCACTTGCCAAGGGGCTGTCGGGAGCTCATGCTCTCAGCGCTGAAACCCAATTAATAGGCTGAAATCAAGCCTTGCTGCAGCCAAAAGGGAATTTTGTGGTCCGAGATAGTTCAGATACCCCTGTGTGGGCCCTAAGGAGGAGAAAACACTGGGAGCAGAAGCAGGATGAGCAGCAATCCTGGAATTCCTGGTTAGGGGGTGCAAAGCTACGGCGGAGGCTGGCGCAGATTTTGCTAAGGGTTATTGTGCCCCTTGATTGTGCATCTGGGAACAGATGTCCCCGTCTGCCCAACCTGATATTGTGCAAAAGAAGAACAAGCCCTTGCCTTTCCCTTGGGAGCAGGTTTCCCAAGGGGAATTCTATGGATGTGTCGCTTATGGGGAAGCCCTATAGTAACTCAGGTCTATACCCCGCACCTGCATGCAGCCCAACTCTCCATGTGGAACCGTTTTACCTATTGCATGAAGGACCATTTCCAGTCATGCCGACTGCACAAATATTCTACAAATATCCCAGAAGGATGTCGGACTCCCTCCCAAAGCATCCGTGCTCCAAGGCAAGAATCACACAGGGTAACGTGACCCCAATGCTCTCTCCAGCGACACTTTATTTTGCACTTCAAGCCCCAAATGCTGCTCGCTCTTTCACGCCCTGCTTGCTGTTTTGCAGCACGCTGGCAGCTGAGGGTCCTGCAAGGCAAATTCAGCACGAAAAGCTCCTGGATGCTGCAAAAAATTAGGATTTTAAATATACGGTGCTTGGGAATGGGAGAGGGAATCTATGAGTGTGTGTAAATATATAAATACATATATATATATGTAAATATATATAATTATCGAGCTTTCTCATTCTCCCATATTATCATTAATATGTCACTACACATGTTGAGAGGCATGGAAAAGCAAAGAAAAAAA
>JAUBNY010001208.1:835609-845685 GCA_032275445.1 Crypturellus soui
AACAGTTATTTAGACTATACCTTAAAATGAACAAAAAAAAAAATACAGAAACAAGGAACTGACCTCACTTGGGAGGCACTAAGCGCCAGGGCACGGCCGGGCGCAGGACGCACGCGCTGTTCCCCAGCTTATCCTAAGCCAAGCGAGCACGAGAGGCGATTAGGAGGCACTTGCCTCGCGTGCGGGCAGCGCCGCGTCTCCAAGCTGGATCTACTCCACGGCTTCCACAATGGAGACGAGACGGGGACTTCTAATGCTGCTCGCCCTAGGGATGAACATTAAGAATCTCCTGAGCTGCAGGATAACGAGCACAGATATAAGAGCTGCCCAGCCCCAACTTTAACATCACACGCAGCACCCATTGGTAGATTAAAATACATCATTCCAGATGTCCTAACTGCACTAAGAAGCACTTTTTAATCCTTAAAATTCATCTGAACTGCACCACACGTGAAGGATTACACGGTGCTGTTACATACATTTGATCCCAACTCCACAAGCAGCAAGGTTCTAGACAAAGCACAGAAGTTGGAACAGCAAAGTTCACACAAAACAGAACAATTTTAATGAACTCTCTGTCTCAAAACAGAACAACTTGAGCTTATGTCAGCCCTTTCAAGATCAAAGGATTAACCCTTTGGCCACATTCCAAAAACATTTCTAAATTAGCTACTGACAATATGCAATATACACATTTGACTTTCAGTTGAACAAGCTTATGAAAAAACTGAAAAACAGCTTTCTAACAGTCCTGGGTTGCATGCACAGCTTTGTGCGTGCACAAAACTGAACAGCTTCCTTTGTCTTTACTCGTTTGTTCCAATTAATGACCTAAGGCTACGTGGTTTTGAACCACAATTACCATTTGAACAATTAGAGTTTTCATTGAAAGATTTCTGAGATTTTCAAGATACTCAGTGTTTTGTCTCATGGTTCAAATATATTAATCAGCTTGTGAAAGTCCCATATAAAACACTCCTCTCATGAAAGACTTAAACAAGACATGGCCAGAGTGTTCTACAGAACAAAGTGAAATATTTTTCTGTGACATTTGCAAGTTAAGCACTGAAACTGCTGTGAAATACTTAGATACAGGAATTTCCAAGTGTTTTTCATTTCCAATTAACTTTATCAATTTTGTGGTATTATTACCACACAAAAGGCCTTCTAATTTCTGCTCACAGAAGACTGACAAATAGTGTCAACAGCACCAAGCTGAGCTCAAGTTTATACTTTTGCTAACATGCACACATAGTCTCTCCTAAAGCATCTGTTTTGCACTGGTAAAAATCAGGTAGAATAATTTGCAATTAATCCATTTAAGGATTCTTATTGCAATATCTAGAAGAGACTATGGAAAGCAAACACAGCATGTAAATAAGCAAATATTTATTCATACAACCTTAAAAGTGGAAAACTTCAGACTATTGATAACACAAAAACATGTGAATTAAAAAATGAACCCTCAAAAGATATCTTTAAAGGTGGTTGCTCTCATGAACACAGAAACTATGTAAACACCTATTAAATACTAAGCTTCATGCAAGGAAAACACCGTACAGAACTCAGATATAAAAGGTCAGACTAAAGACCAATTTATCCAAGTTACTTGCCCAGTAGCAGTTGCTTCAGAAACACTGCAAGTAGCATGACTAATAGGGAATGCTCTACTCCAAGAGCATATAATTATAATTATTAATTATTGTAATCCACTCCCCATAATAGCCTGCCCACCTCCAGCATCCTACTGGCTGCAGATGTTCCCCAGGCCAAGGAGCACTGCCTCACAGAGTAAACACCTGAGCAAATGTGGTTCTCATTTCCTCTGCTCAAAATGCCTGCGAGTACATTCATGTCACACTTGTGAGAACTGTGCACAACCCCCAAAACTGCTAATAGATCAGAAAGCAACTCTCCAAACCAAAATTCGTCACTACTTCTAATTTACATCAACTGAAAGGTTTGTATTTTTTCAGTATAACAGATTTACTGCACTGCCCCATTTCTCTGTGAAAAGTTGGAATTACATCCACACTGAACTACCAAAGGTGTTGACTAGTTATGCTAACTGAACAGAAGCAGTTTCACTGAATCTTAACTTTTTTTAATTATTATTATTCATTAGTTGCATACACAAAGCATCTCAACTTTTCTTACTGTTCATGGCAGGATTCCAGGGCTACGTTTCGCCATTCCCAAGTAGTCCAGGTTAATTCTGACATCTAGAAAAAAGTTCAGGAAGAAAAAAAAATTGTCACACACATTTGCACACTACTACTCGTTGTAGATTTTTTATTTAGAACAAACCTCAAAGTACAGCATCTGCAGAAGAGCTGACCTACCTTCTTGAGCTCTATCTCCACTTTGAGTGGAAAACTGAAAATTCCTCCCTTTTTACCTGAAGGTTCATTTAACCTGCTACAAATCTGTCCCATCCTGCTCTCCTCCATGTATACTGCATATTTATAACATACACTTCTCCGAGACTGCTAATAAAAATCAACTTCAGTTCAGTAGCATGGGAGGAAAAAAGTTAGATGTAACTTTTGCTTTTAGTCTCTGCCTTTGTATCTCATCAACACTGCATTTCCTTGGAGCCACCAGCCTGTATAAATCACTGGATGCATGTGAACCACAGGATTTTAACAGGAATAAAACCCTGCACCAGTGCACTAAACCAAACAAGCTTCTCATTAATTCACCCCACAGGTGCTACCACGGCAGGAAGCTCCCTGGAGGCGCTTGCAAGAATCCAGGCAACAACTGGCTTGGAACAGGGCAAAGTGACAGTGCAGGATTTCATAGCCCACTCCAAGATATTGGACAACAAAGCACTGGAGAGGAGAAGTTGGGAGAGTGATTTTCAAGTTTATATTGAATAGCTATTGTATGTCCAATTAAAAAAATACTGTCACCCAAAACCACCAAGAACATTTAGCAGGGTGTTTCCCTGTTTCCTTCCACCTCCTTTTTTGTACAATTCTAATCCAAATTAGATTGGGAAAACTGGTAACAACAGCACTGCCTGCTCACTTTCTCTGTGTTTTCTAACAGAAATCAAAAAAATTACACAGTTTAACTCACAATTCAGCAACTTGTATTCAGGTAGTACCAGCAAGGGTCACATCTACAGCTAAAGAAAAGCTAAGAACAGCTTTCCAGTACAAGCACTTGCCAACCTGAAGCACAATCATTCTCACAGCAAAAGCAATAAAACAATCCTCCAGGCAACAGTACTGTAGGAAGCTTCATGTTAACGAATAAAAACGGCTGAGAAATGAAATATGAGATGCTATACAGCATTTAAACTTAACCAAAGCAATGAAGTTGCGGGAAGACGGAAGAGGCTATTGCAGTCCTGCTGCAGGAAACTTCCTTTCTCTAATATTCCTCCTTAAGAGGCATCAAGTTATTTTGCTTTTTTTTATATATACATATATATATATATATGCATACACACATGGATATGGGTAGCCATCCCACGTTTGAGAATTAAAGGAGCATTAATGTGGAAGAGATGATTTAAGAGTCTTCCTCATGAATCACGTATGAGAGGCATTCCAGGGAAGAAAACCATGAAGTTATGTCACTAGGAAACACTATCCACCGGCAAGGAATCCCCTAAAACCGGGCATAAGTTGCAGGCTTCCTGCCATCCCCTGTGGCATTAGGGCATTTTGCATCTCTGCAGAGCGGCGTCGGGCTCCTGCAGTGACACGCACAGGCCACAGCGGAGCTCCTTATGAAAGGCCATCAGTGACAAGAACAACGTCCGTCTTGTTACACGCGTCTGGGATGGCACCGAAACACTAAAGTCAACACAAAGATTGTGTTTTTCCCTCCAACCCACTCGTTTTTTCCTCCTCCCTCTTCTTTTTCCCCCTCATTACTTATTCCCGAGTCCACGCTCCGGAGCCGAGCGCGTTGCCACGCAACCTCTTCTCTTGCACTTTCTCGTTTTCCAGGCCAGCTCGCTCCTACCGTTACTTTTACCCATGAATATACAAGCTGAGCATCTAACCCGGTCCACTTTCAGCTGCCGCATGTCCTGCCCTGCACATGGGACACATGGGGCACTTGGCCACCCGGTGCTCACCAGCCTGGTCACAGCTCTTGGCACTGGAGCCACCTCCTCCCTGCCCAAAATGCTCTGCCTCAACCTCTTCCATCCTCAGCACCAGGTCACTACAGCCTCACCAAAACTCATGCCCTTGAGCATAACAACAGTATGAGCTAGATGTAGATATTACACAAAGCTGTGATATAGTTTTTCCATAAGTGATTGTCATCTTTTTAAAAGGTTCAAAGTTGACAAGCTTGACACCCTAGAATTTTTTATCAACCAAATGTGTCATCACTTATACACATTAACAGCAGCGTTAACTTCAATTTACTTTGTTAGTGTAAGACAGGAAAGACTCAGTGTTGCTATCTCCTTGCAAAAAGGAGGTGCTAGGGGAGCTGGATCATGATTCCTTTGCAGTCTTCCTGCAAATTCCTCCAATTATTCCACTTTACATTAAAGCTACTGAATTGTTCCTGAAAAGCACCAGCCTGCTTGCAAAGACTCTCTCACAGGGGCCAGACTCTCTCGCAGTTAGTGGTATCCGCAGCCTCACTGAGATAGCTGGAGGAGATAACACTTTGCCACTAACTGATGGAAAATGGTATCATCATAATCTCGTTGCTCCTCTCCTTTATATAATAAAGTTGCTGGCCTGGAAATTAAGGACACAGGAGCAAGAGGTGGTAGCAAGTCCCACCTGCAGACCTGAACTGCCCTTCTGTCCCTCCCCAACACATTCTTCTGCCCTTTGAGGTCAAAGTTTGATAGAGCTCAAAGCTAATTGAGAATGAAGCACTATAGAGCAAATACTCAGCATCAGTCCTTGGTGAGAAGCACTACTAGCCACATGAGACCCATGTGATCCGCATAACTGCCGAGGGCTCCAACATATGACAACTCTCACGTCTAAGTTCAAGGGAACAAAACCGACTCCTCAGCTGAGTTCTGCTCTTGTTCAAAACCTTTCGATATAAACTTGCAACGAAAGAGATAAAAATATACAGCAGGCCATAATCGTGCTGCCAGGCCAAGCCTGCAGGACTCCGGTGCCACTCAGGGCTTTCTTTACATAACGGGCACACTAGGCACTTCCTCCGCTCTATGCAAAACCTGTGGGCAGCAAAACGCTTGCCCAGAACCAAACCTGTTTCGTAACTCGGCAGCTACTTGAGCAAGCTGGGCACTGCCAAGCCAGGCATTGCTGAGGTCGAAGAACAGCCCGTTTCCTCCTCCGGGCTTCCTCCAAGAGCCCCCTGCGAGGTGGAGCTGGATGCTCCATCACATGTAGAGTCCTGCTCGCCCTTCACGCACCTCCACTTTCCCACCTCTGCTTGGGAGGGCAGCAAGCAGCAAGGTGCAGCCCCGGGGCGAGTTAAACTGATTAAAAAAGAGCTTTACTGAGTGGGCTCGTTCCCATGAGATAAGCAGCATGAAAGAAATCAGCCTGCAGTCACAGTGCAAAGGAAAAGGCGGGAGTTTGCGGCAGCCGCAAGACAGGACCGTCCCCCCTTGCTGTCCTGTAAGTCTCTACCATCATATTTGGCCCTCCAATTGGGAATCATACAGTTCACTTTCAGGCCTTAACAGGTTTATGAATATGAATTTAAAATGAATGAATTTAAGAGAAATGAAAACTTGGCATTTATTTCTTATTAATTTACTTAAATATATAGAAAATACACTATTTCGATGTACACTGTAGAAGCAGAGATTCAATTTTAAAAATTCAATTTTTGTGCTAGTACAGAAAAAAATATATATATTTTAGATCATCTTAACATCCTGCTAGATATTTCACATTATCACATTAGCATTATCAGATAAGGTCAGTTATTCGGAAGAAACCAAGTTCCCACGATGTAAAACAAAACACAACTTGAGGCCAGCAAAACAGATCGCTTGCACAGAGGTCCTAGAAAGCAATCAAGAGAAAGGAGCCAGACTGAACTTCACCTGTATAGCCTTGCTTTATTGGATCTGCAGAACTACCTCCTCAGATTTAATGATTAATCCTTGCAAAACTCCAAGCTTGTATTTTATTTTTCTCATAACATGGAACCCACCTTCCTCGGACGCGTCTGCAGCTGACCAGATGGAGGTGTAATCACGCTGGCTCAGAGCACACATGGTTCTCATTCGTCGTGTCACTAAATCCTGGTCTACCAGCTCTGAACGATACAGAAGGACAAAACCCGCCTGCTCAGTTTATATTACTCACTAAGAACAAGGGAACAAAATCTTTTCTACACTCCCCTACCAAGACAGAAATGTAAATTCACAAAGGATCTAACACACTGAGATGCACCAAGCACTGCAATACCTGTTAAAATAATTGTAGGTCCTCAGAGCCAGGACAGGCTCCCATCTTCACCTTCCTAAGTTTAAGATTTAGGCCAACACTACATGAATTCTCACACACTTTGAACCACCTGGACTGCTCACAGGCACCTACATCTCTGGTCCCATCCAGACCTATATAAAAACCCTAAGCAGCTTTGTCCTGTTGATATCCTTCCACATGCACCACTGTGTGCTCAGCCCCTCCAAAACAGCGTCCCTCCAAAAGGAGCAGCAGAATGCATATAAATTTGGCAGTTCAGAGTGGCACATGGCACCCGTAAGACTGATAAATTTAAGTCAGAAAAGAGGAAGAAATCTTTCACTTACAAGACTCAACAACGTCAGGATAAGACAAAATATTTAAGAACTGCTCGGACAACAAAACTTCTGTTTACAATCTTCTTCTACCCCTACATAAGCATTCACACATTTTAAGTATGTCCTACCAAAAGAAACGAGCTGAACAGCTTTAAAAATGGAGACTGTGTTGGCAGTGCCCAGCAAATCCCCCAGATTTTACAACCACAGAGGAGGCCAACAGCAGCTGCACGAGGCACAAAGAGCTTAAAACAAAAGCCCTGAGCAATCACGTGGCCAGCGACATTAGTATTTACCAAAGAACTGTTTCCACAAAAGGAAACAAAATGACATATTTCTCACAGGGAATTTAAAGCAAAAACATTGATTAACACCACAAATCAGCAGTTGCTGCATTATCCAGAAACTTAATATACCTGATTCAGTTAAAAATAGCTTCTCAAAATAGGCAGGGAAGATATCAACTTCATTACAGAACTGTTTCTCTGACCATATGAAAGCTTTTGCATTTTCTTCCGATTAGCCTTCTGAAATAGTTGAAAAAAAGAATTAAATTGAAATTTTGTCCCAGCTTGTAAACTCTTCATACGTTCAGACAGATCCTCCATCACCACCTCTTAATCCAAAGGCTGCCTTCATAAATGCACTTCTGAAATGCTTCTGTCATCAAAATTAAGTCTCCCAGTGCAATGTCTCATATCTCACATCAAGGTACCTACAGTCCCAGTCAACATGTCAGAGGTTTCCTAAACAGGATATTAAACAGCACTATTTTCACTATATGCCTGAAATACCTACCACAGCCTGGAACTTCTGGAGGCACTGCATAAATAAATTTGCCTTTACGTAAAAAACTCCAATGAAAATAGCAAGTCGAATCTCTGATACCAACTGTGTCTTTTCACCCCGAGATTATTTAACACTGCTTGCTTACTTCCTAGTTTTTCAAAGATACTTTGCTCAGGGATTGCAAATATACTACAAAATATTACTTCCAGACTAGATTTTTAATAAAGTTCTAGCCTGAATAATTTAGGAAACCAAACGAGCAGTTAAAAGAATAGAATAAAAATGTTTCCACCCAGTATTTCAACAATGCAATACAAAAAATTCAAAAAAAAGAATTCAAGAAAGAAAAAAAGGACTCCCAAACCCTTAAAGTAGAAATCCTGGAATGAAAGCAGAACACGTGCTGCCCCGTTCATTTAAGCTTTTACCTCCCACTCACCCGGATACCCACATAGACTTAGATCTGTGATAAAGGCGCTGGCCATGAGAATCTAGCCTAGGGCCATTTAAGCCGACTTTCGTAAGCTAATAATAGTCATTAGAAAAGTTTTGTACTACTGATAACAGCAAAATGTCCAAACACTGAACACCTTCCCCAAGACAGCTAGCGCTCAAAGGGAATGCTTCCAATTGCTCCCTTTGTTCCATTTTACCTTGATAAAACTTCATAGGAAGCTTTGCCAGCAAAGATATCGCCTAAAAGTTAAGAAAAAAAGTACTGGGCATCAGAGCTATTTCAGCAATAAAACAACGATGAGGAAGAGCAGCAGTTTTGATTGCTGTGTTTGTGGACATAGTAACTCTAGCAGAAATATCTCTAGCAGAACACGCTGCAAATTCATTTGGATCCTCAACCAACAGGTCTCTCTGTAATAACTGGACCACACCAAGAACGTACAGCCCTCGAGGTAGCATTGGTGGAACTTTTAGTGCAGAGAGCAGAGCTTTTGCTTTTAGATCCAGACCTCCTGGGCTTGATCCTTGCTGTCCCAGAGCCATATAGGAGCATCATATTACATGGAGAAACACTAGATAGTCTGAGACTTTCTTTAAATGAACTCCAAGAATTAAATGTTTTCTGCATTTTCCTCAGCTGACTGTAAAATAGGGAAAAAAAGAAAAAATATTTAAAAGTTAGCAGTATTCAGAGAGAAACAAATTTTACTCCGCAAGCCCAATCCTACTGTGACTTTAGACAGTTCAAGCACCAGCACAAGGGTTCCTTCTGCAGCAGCTACATTTTGCTTCTTCCTCAAGCCCCCTTAGAGCCTAATGAAGGGTTCCCTGGGGATCTCGATGCCCTCAGCTGAAACTAGCTGCAAAATGTTCCCTTCTTGCTCCACCCCAACCAGCCCCATAGCACAGCAAGCCAGCTCCCCACAACATTGGTTTAGATGCTCCCTGGTCCATCCTCCCTGGTCACACTCACCTATCATTTGTGGGACCACACTACAAACTGGATCAGCAAGTCCGTGCACGCTGTTTTATCACAAGCCACATGAGTTGCTGACCTGCTCCACACCATGGGACCACCAAAAACTGAGGCAAGACAGCCACAGAATTCCTCAAGTCACCATTCCCACTACAAACTAGACAGAGGTGAACTACTGCCCCAGATGACTTTCAGCTGGAGGAATTATAAAGCAGTAAAAGCTATTTAAAATCAAAAATAATAATAATAAAGCTGGCTGGGGCAAAGCCACTTAAATTCATTCTTGATACCTGGTGTCGAGCCAACGCTCACTAGAAACAGCCCTGCTGCTTTGAAGCACAGCGGCACGATAATTTGTGCTGGCAGCTCCCTGTGATTTTTTTTTTTTTGCACTTCATAAGCAAGGGAAAAATGTTTAGAAACGCAGTTTCAAAACTCACAGAATCAAAGAGACCAAAGAGCACGCAAGGCATCATTTAGTTCTAGCTGCTACCCGAACTTTTCGCTACCGTCTCTCCGCAGCGCATCCGAGTACAACGAACGGGACTGCACTGCAGAACAGGCTCTGCCACGAAACCGGAGAAGTGGGGAGAGTGCCCTGGAGGTCCCTCATTAGCATTATCTCCGTGCACAGCTCGCCGGGGAAGGAAGAGGGAAGACTCCATGCAAATGCAGCAGGCGTCCTTAGGAAGGGAGATGCTTCTGATGCAGACGGCACAGCAGGTCCCAGCCGGCACCAGCTCCGCCAAGGTGCAGAACATTGAAGCCGAGGAGCCACACGAAGCAGAAACACGAAACAGAAACACGATGTGCACCTGAACATGCATCTCGGAGCTCCTGAGCTGCACAGAGCTGTCGACCGAGAACTGGAGAGCTCTCAAGTTAACCTCAGACTTCTTAGGAGGAGAAGGAAGAGTCCTGGGAAGCTCCTAGTCAAAACTGAGCTCAGCCTAAATTTCCTTGTGAATAAGGTCAAGAGAACTAGCAAGTTGATCGCAGCCTACAATAACACCCACTTCTAGAAACTGCATCGAGGACTAAGCCCTCAAATTCCTTCCTGCATCCCAAACTCGGCCGCCCTATTTAAAGACCGTGGAACAATGAACGCAGAGTAGCAGAAAGCGGTGGGGG
>JAUBNY010001208.1:925699-937342 GCA_032275445.1 Crypturellus soui
TACTAAAGCTGGCAGCTGTTTCTGTATCTTGACTTGGTTTGCATCAAGAGCAGTGAGTCCTATTGTGAGTCAAGTCACCAACAAAATCTTGGCACAAGAGCAGGGCCTGAGGGGCTGATTTTGCCTGCATTGAAGCTGTTTTAAGCGCACCCAAATCAGGCTGGATGGGACTCCTTGCAGCCAGTCCTCAGGCAACTGAGCAACCCTCATCCTAACGAGCCTTATGCACCTTTTTCTGTCCCCGAAACCCACTTCTGAGATCATGGTTATGCTGTGTCTGCATTTCAGACGCTAAGTCCTCGGGTGAAATGTGCTTGAACAAGGCTGACATGATCGAGCCCAGCCTCGTTGAAGCCGCTTGCACTGCTCTGGGTTGGATTCCTCAGACACAACTCTTACTGAAGCTTGGGATAAACATACTAATAGATAAACTAATTAACTAATAAACTAATTTTGGACATTGATTGCCTCCACAGTGGGATTCGCCTGGGTCCCATTGCTGAAGGATGGGCGGATTGTCACCTTGGAGCAGCATTTGCCTGTGTCATCCAACCTTCCACCTGGCTACTTGGGCCTCGGAGACACCGAGTCACGAAGGGTAGGAAGGTCATTTATGGGCTTAAATATAACAGAAAGAAGGTGGCTGAGCTTTGGTTACTTGTAGAAATTCTGGACTTGTGTTTGTTCTCTGCACATTTTTAGCACAGTTATCTGTTTAGGGAAGCATCTTTTAGCACAGTTATCTGTTTAGGGAAGCATCTTTTGGATGCATGATTGGGAAGATTCCTGCTGCAGTGAAACGCTTGAAGCTTCCAGTTATTAGGAGTGGGAAGCAGAACGCTTCTATTCTGTTTTCCATGGTTATAAGGGCTGCATAAACCGTTTTTTGAGACCTTCTAGACTGGGTGGACACATGTGCGACACTTGGTGTGTAGCTCCAGCTGTGTCACTGGTGTTTGCACTGGGGAATGTCCTGTTCCTCCACCCCATGCAGTGTCAGCTGGTCACACATCTGTGCATGAAGCCCCTTGCTCACAACAATCTGAAACCAAATGCCTCTGTTTTGTCTGTTCCCAGCAGTCCAGTGTGGATGCGAGGTGGGTGGATGGAGCAAAGCCACTGTTTAAAGTCAAAATCCTTCTGAACTCCACCATTTACACCCAGGTAGGTTGAGCACCTCGTTCCTGAAGACTCCTGACAAATGCGGGGAAATAACTGCTGAATCTACTGCTGCTGGGAAGGGGGTACCCGGGGTTGTGGAGCAGCACTGAGATATTTCCTTAGCAGCAGATCTGGGATCACCTTCAGGGAGTCCGTCCTTTGGGTCGATGTGGCAGGGTGGTTGTGTGTCTGAGGTTGGGAGAGGTTGGTGTTTCTTGGCTGTTTGCACTGCAGCCAGCACGACCAAGAAAACCTTTGAGCAAAAGAACTGCTTAGATGATGCCAAAGAGTAAAGAGCTGCTGGAGGTGGGAGGTTTCCCCAGGGATTTGTCTCTTCACTAAATTAAGGGGGGAGAAAAAATCTGACAGCAGCAGACAATTTTTACAGGAAAATTGCCCTAATTTACCTTTAAAATCAGTTGAGGCAGTTCTGTAGTCGTGTGCGGTGCTACCGTATGGTGCTGATGTACTTCCCCGGGCTTCTGGCGAAGTGCAGCAGATTCCCCCGCACGTGCTCCGGGCTGCCTCCCAGGGAAAGCCCTCGGCCCAGCTCCTGGTTCTGTCTTAGACACAGTCAGTATCACTTACATTCACTGCAATTGGTTTCCAGTGTCATCTAAGCCTGGTTTGGAGCCTTACTGGTTCTGCTTCTCCAAGCCATTGCTGGATTGAAACAGAGCTGAGGGTAGTGCAGTGAATGCAGCATCAGTGGGTTTGCAGGTAGAAGACTGAGGCTGTTGCACTGAGGCTGTTGCACTGAACGGGATTTTTTTTCTCTCTTCCAGGACATGCATTTGCACAAATTCTTCCAGTACTGCCAGCTGGTTCAAGCGGGCGCTAAGGAAGTCCCAGGAGACCTTGTGAAATACTTAAAGGTGAACAGTGCCTTCCAGTGCGCTTTGTTTATGACCCCTGCACGTGCACTCTCTGCAGCTGGTGCAAAATCCTTATCTTCTCCCTTGCTTACTGACCAAACTGCCCACTGTTTGCAAACCACTTTGCAAGAGATCCAAACAGGTAGATAGCATCATTTATGGCAAAACCTTTTCTTGAAGGGCTCAGGCACTCTTGAACAGGCAGTCTGCAAGAGCTGCAAGGGCCTTCTCCACTTGCTGCATTTAACCTCATTTAAAGTCTTGTTTTGGGGAATTTTTCCATTTAACTCAGGGTTCTTGTTCAGGCAGAAAAGGATCTGTGAGACTGTAACTCAGTTATACTGAATCGTAGATGGCCTGTGACTCTGACCTAGCTTTTTGGCATTCCCTGCAGCATGAGTAAGGAGGAGCAGGTCCAAGGAAAGCTTCTGCAGGGAATAATTTTCTTGGCTGTTTACTGTCCTTTCTTTTCTGAGCAGCCTGTTTTCAAGTGTGCTGCTCTAGCAACAGCTCTACTTACAGTGGTGGGGATTTATCATCACAAAGTCACTGGGTGTGTTTCAGATAACATATGAATATTTGAAGTAATAAAAATAATGGCCTTTTTCTTAAGCCAAACATTAAAACAGTAGTTGCCTTTGTGAGCGATTCATAAAGGAACTGGTTAGGTCCCAGCCCGGCCTGACCACAGGGATCTCAGTGCAGCTTTGCAAGGAGAGAGATATTTACATGCTAACCACAAGGTAGGGCCTCCTACCACCAATACCTCAATTATTTAAATACTTCAGTAATTTAAATACCTCAATACAGATTTAAGAACATTTCTTTAGATTTGAAAATTTGAAATTGAAAATGAAACACAGAATATTCAGACTTGTACCTTGAGACCCAGGTGAGATAAGACGTCAGTGGGATGGCTGAAGGTGTATGCAATCAGATGAGCTTGACCTTCATTAAGTCATTCCTGTTTGTGATATCAAATCATGTCTGGAGGAAAGACTCGCAGCAAATAATTGGATGTCAAGTTCAATTGCTCCAACGGCGCTTGTGAAAATGGAATTTGATCACTCTGGAAAACTGTCCCACGTGACAAGAGAGTTGGGATCAGAACTTCAGCCTTAACTTTGGATTACTGTGGTTGTTGTCCCTAAAGCAGGGTTCATCACCCGGTGTGCAATAAACACACACAGGGGCAAAGTATTTAAGTCATTTCGGGGCAGAGGTGGCTGCTAGATGCTATTCCACAAAACTGGCACCCCAAATGGCTTGGTATACTCATGATTTATGCAGTTGCTGTTAACAGATTCCACATATCTACTGCATATTATAATTCCTTTGTTACAGGCTGGGTTAGCTTGTTCTTCATGACTTTTAGGTAACTGTGCATGTGCAGTTTCTCTACACGCTCTTTCTTTTGGGTCGGAGGGTCCTTGAGCCCGTGGTCATCAAGTTGGTGGTCTTGTGCTGCCTCCAGGCAGAATTGCTTTCCCCTCTTTCCTCACACTTAGTTGATGTTTCTGAGGAAAACCAGTTCACAGCTGGTTCCTCAGGGCTTTGCTGATAGGCAAAGGATCCCTTCTTTGTGCTGTTGCTGTTTGTAACAGATCAGCCCTGCTTCAAGGCTCCTGGTGTCATCTTAATGTTTGCATTTCTCCTGCCTCCTTGGCATTGGGGACTTTCAGAGTGTGGGACATTAGGGTCATATCATAGCATATAACCTCTAGTTAGGTCATAGCTGCCTGGACAAATCTGAGAGGAGGATTAATACCTGCCAGGCGTGATTCACATCGTTCCCTGAAGGCTCTGTGAGTCAGCAGTGGTGGAGGTCCAAGTCCTCCTGCCCCCTGACAGGCTCAAGCCCACACCCTGAAGCATTTGCTAATGCCTGTCCTATTGCCACAGAAATGTCTGTGGACTATGAATATTTCACAACATCTGTAAAATATTGACCTAAACGTGTCTGTATTCTGAACATTTGTTTTAGTGTTTGCACGCCATGGAGATCCAAGTAATGATTCAGTTTCTACCTGTAATTCTTATGCAACTATTTAGAGTCCTTACAAACGTGACCCAGGAGGATGAAGTAGCTGTCAACTGCACCATGTGAGTGTCTGGTAAAACCATCCATCTTTCTTCAGTCCTAAATGCAAAGCCACAAACTAGAGTGCAAATGACAGTGTGGTTTCCCACTACGAGGTGCTAAGAGGCAGCTTGGGCTGTCCTGGCTGTCCAGGCAGATTCCCAGCAGGTTCATGCAATTCCAGTTGTTCTTTCCTCCTGGCACACGCAGGTGGCACGGGGCAGCATGGAGACCTTGTCCTGAGAGCACGTACAAATGGAGAAAAGAGAGTCCCGTGGGGAAAACTGAGATGTTTTAGAGATGGGAAGCTGCAGTGCTGACAGTGGGGAGGTGAGGGGATGCTTAGGCCTGTGATGCAAATGGAAATGAACTTTCCTAGGTTATTTTTCAAAGGAAACATGTTTTTCCATTTATGACAAAAAAAAAAATCATGAGCAGTTTTCCAAAATGACATTTGTGTTAAAGATCCTGCAGAGGTCGGCAGATTCCTTCCTGAGGGATGCCAGGCTGGAACCTGGCAGCAGGATATTTCTCTTATCTGCTGCTTTATTCAGTTCAAAAGCTCCATTGGGGAGGTTAATGATGCCCCCTGCCCTGTTACCTGGGGCAGGGTTTGCTGGTGGGATGCTCCTGGGCGCAAAGGCAGCTGAGCTCCAGCCCCCGTGAGAGCCTCCTGGGCTGCGGCAGCAGACGTGGTTCCCCCAGAGACCCCGTGGGCCACTCGTATTGCTAAAAACCCCGTGGTGTTGGGAAATACCTGCTGTGTGTGCCCAGATCACGGAGAGCAGGAGCTTTTCTCCAGTTAAGCTCTGCAGCCCCAAGAGGGCAGTGCTGCCCAGGGCCTGGTCACAGCGGAGGGACACTGCAAGTCCTGCAAAAGCCCCTTTCCTTCCTCGCGGAGTTAATCGGTCTATTCCAAACATCCAGGCTGATGCTTCCTCTGCAGAGGGGTGTAACCCCGAGGGGAATGCCCTATGGAGAGTTTGCCCCAGCTCCAGAAAGCGCTTTGCATCCCCAGGCCAAAAGCATCTGGCTCCCCTGAAGCCTGAGGGCCGGTTTGGGCAGGCGGGATCCTCCGGCCACCTGCTGAAACCTCCCACTTTCGGCCCCAGAGGGTTTGCAAAGCTCTGCCTGCTCCTTTCCAGGGTTAGCTCCATGTTTTGTGGCAACTGTTTTGGCACCCGGGCTTGCAGAGCGGAGTTTCAAATCCACTGTGTCGGATAAATTGCTTGTCAAATCTTCTCGCTGCGGTTTGGCCTGTGCAGTCTGGGACAAAGCACAGTAGTTTGTTGATGCATTTGACTGCGAAGGGAATGTGAGTCCCTGGGGCTGGTGAAGGAAACCAGGTGCTTGGCACCGCCACAAAGGTCCCTGGAGTTCCCCACTGCCCGCCTGTCCCCAGGGAACTGCCAGACAACAGCGAGAAAACAATACAGCAAATAGCAGCGAGTGAGAAAGGATGCATATTCTGTAAATTCAGTAAAAAGTAGCCTTCAGAGTTAATCAATTCAGGAGATTCAGGAAAAAGACAGAGTATAACAACCATGGAGACATTTTCCCCCTTCTCAGCAGAAGTTTTATGACCTTTTTGTATTGGTTTTGTGGATTTTTTTTTTAGTGTAACAGTTGTTAATTAGCACTCCCAGTAGCATTAGAAAGGGCTCGGGGTGAAGACAGGCTCAGGACGTGATAAGCTGCAGGGTGTGGAGGAATCCTGAGCGTTTGCTCTCCGCTTAGCAGCCCGATCAATAAAGCCATTCTTGGGTGATACCGAAGGGAACCAAGCGCAGAGCAGACAAATCAATGTGTTTCTATAAACGTGGCTAACGGCTGAGTGTGCTCCGGTGCCTGATACTGAGCTGTGAGTAACCTGGAGTTGCCGCAGGGTGTTAATCCTGGCACACCCTGAGAGTGAAGGTGGTGGCCCTTGTAGAGGCCGTCTCCACCTCGCCTCTGAGCTGGGCAGCATGAAGTGCAGGGATTCCTCATCCAGAATTGGGGAAAAGGATTTGGGAATGTCGGCTGCACATGCCCTGTTGAGGGGCTATAGCAAGGATGGCAGCACACGTGCAGGGAAAGAAGCAGTAGATAGAGGTGGCTGGAGAAAATCCCAGCCGTTGGCTGGAAAACTGGGCTCTTTGCAAACCAGGCAGCACCAGGGATGGGATTATCGGGGGTTGAATAAGGCCCCATGAGCCAGAGGAACCTGCCGCGTGCCGAGCCCACCCGGTGTTTTTCCGCAGGGTCCTCCTGCACATCGTGTCCAAGTGCCACGAGGAAGGCCTGGACCACTACCTGCGCTCCTTCCTAAAGGTCAGTGACAACCCCCGAGTCCCCTCGCTGGGGGCCCGCGCGCCGCTCACGCTGTCCCTCCTGCCTCCCAGTACGTCTTTCGAGCCGAGAAACCCAGCGCGGCGCAGGCCAAGTTGACCCACGAGATCCTGGTCCTTTCCATGGCCACCATCCTGAAGCAATCAGCGGATTTTCTAGCCATCAACAAGCTGCTCAAGGTCAGTAGTGAAAAAAAAAGCTTATTTGGGACATGGCAAGAAGTTTAATTTAAAGGTCTGTTTAAATTTGAACCCTCCTTCGTACACCACTTCTTCCTCACGTAGTCAAACACGCTCAGTCACACTGAGAAGTCTGATAGTGTTTTTTGTCCTTCCCAGTACTCGTGGTTTTTCTTTGAAGCACTGGCAAAGTCGATGGCCATATACTTACTGGAAGAAAACAAAATTAAGGTAAAAATGTATTATTTTTCTATATTAATTTGCGACATTATAGAGCCATCACAAACTAACTCCCTCAAAATTATTCTTGAAAAATCTGTAATTCTCTTCCATTACACAAGCTCTGACAAGCTGAAAAACTAGTCAGTTCTTTCTTTTTTTTCCCTTGATTTTTCCCCCTTTCCTCCCCCTTAATATTTTTAAAGTTTGGAATCTCGTTGTGGTTTGTGCAACCTCTTTTTTTTTTGTTACTGGCTACTGGAGTTTCAGCCAGTGCTCTCTGTGTCAATGTTTTGTTAGGAAATAACCTAAACAAATGCTAAAGGAAATTGATGCCTGCACTCGGTCCCGTTTGCTAGATGACCTGTCTTTGGTTGCAGCTCCCCAGAGGCCAGCGGTTCCCCGACTCCTACCAGCACGCGCTGCATTCGTTGCTGCTTGCCATAATTCCTCACGTGACCATTCGCTATAATGAAATTCCCGAGGAGTCCAGGAATGTCAATTTTAGCTTGGCTAACTTCCTGAAGGTCAGCAACTTCTTTCCTTCTCCCAGGCTTTAAGGAAAAGACGATCAGAAATAAGCAACGAGCAAACAGATGTTTGTGCTCAATCATCTCAGCAGTTTCTTCAGACGTGGAAATTCAGGGGGTTTGGCTTTCACAGGGACAGAAAGAAGCTGTGATCCCCCCCGTATGTTATCTGGGGTTTTTAGTCATGCCCAACAGCTGTTCAAAACCTGAGATGAAATAAATGTGCTCTCATTTTAAGTGTTTCTGTTGTCCACTAGAGACCAAAGTGAGGTCGTCCAAGGAGTTTCAGAGAATCGGTTCAGTACATTTTGGGAAGTGAAGAGCAGCCTGAAGGAGATCAAATTTGACTGCTGGTGGGGTGGTAGTACAGAGAAGATTAAAGACTATTGTTTTCTGTAATGGTTGTTCACTTGTTGTTGTGCTTTCCGCAGCGCTGTTTGACCTTTATGGATAGAGGATTTGTTTTTAACTTGATAAATGATTACATTTCTGGATTCAGCCCAAAAGACCCCAAGGTAAGCAGGGTATTTCTTGAAAGTTGGTTTGTACTTATCTACATCAGTCAAATCCTTGCAAGGATTATTTTATATCTCTCTTGAAGGCCCTTTTGACACAATTCCTGCAGCATCTTCTGGAGGCAGAGCCCTCTTTATCTGGGCCAAGAGTCCCTATGCATCTAAGCTTTAAAACAATGTGAAGAGTCAAAGCAGTTGAACTGAAGTTTGGTTAATAGTACAGATGACAAAGGTAGTGGATGCGTGAGAGGGAAAATCTGGGCAATAAATTATTGCCTGTCTCAAGTGACAGTTGCATGTGGTGACACTTCAAAGGACCATATAAAAATCTGCTCATTATTACTGAGGTTTGGACTCAAGAAACACACTCAGCAGAGAGTAAATGAGTCTAACTGTGACCATATTTTGTGTTTGTCTTTTCCCCCCTCAGCTCCTGGTTGAATACAAGTTTGAATTTCTTCAAACCGTTTGCAACCATGAGCACTACATTCCCCTGAACTTACCAATGACCTTTTCCAAACCCAAGCTGCAGCGAGTTCAAGGTAGGTCCTTTCTTAACAGACTGTCTAGAGAGCTCAAATTCATTGGTCTCAGTGGCCTCTGACCAGGTGGAACTGGGATTAGCGTCAAATAAATGTATATCTTGGTTAGCCTGATTTACATTAGCCATGGGAAAAGAATACAGTACTTGGTACTTTTAAATTACTGAGCTCCGGGCTGGTCTGCAATCAGTCCTTTCGGTATTTTATGTCTTTAAATTTGCATGAGACTAACAGTATCTAACAGAAATTGCCTTTATTGGAGTATTTAGAGGAAATAGTAGCAGTGCAATCCTTTGCTCCCACAACCATCAGCATCTCCCAAGAGGCAGGAGGACAGATTCAATTCATTGCTCTGCTGCCAGCTCTGTCTGTGGCCAACAGAAGGTGATTTAGATCCCTTCTGCTTTGGCTTTGAAATAAGAGCACAGCCACTTACTCTGCATTTGGGGTTGCGCTCGAGCTTGGGCCCACGCCAACCCTTCGTGCATACCAAGCATGTACCTACGTGTGGTGCTGCCGTGTGCCCAGCCTCATCTCGCAGCCTCACCGTGTCCCTTTTGGTCCCGCTCACCGCAGGACAAAACGGGGTTGCAAGGAGCTGGGTCGATGCTGGATAACTGGACACTTGGCTGCAGCTGCTGCAGTGCACGTGGACACAATCCCAAGCCAGGAGTGTGCCTGGTCGGCCTAAGATTGGTGTAGATGTAGCCTCATTCTCTCTGGGTCGTGATGCCTCATCTGTGCTAGAAAAACACACTGAAGATTACAAGGTTTGGGCACTACAGGCTGACCAGAGATCAGAGTGAGTTTTAGCATCTTCCCATGTAAAAACTTAGTGGATTTATTTTGATGGGAGCAATGGGATGCTTGGCGGAGCCTTAGGGTGCAGTCATACAAATCCCATAATGCTTCCCCTTTGCATCCAGGTGGCTGAGGCAACAATAACTCACATTTTTTCCTTGTTTTGGCATGTTCTCTGAGCTTTCCGAGCCATCTGCTAGTCTGTTTACGCTCACATCAGCTTGTCTACATGTCTGGCATAGCTTAACAAAATGCAGTGCTAAAAACGGCCCTAGCGCCTTCCCATTGCTCGTTGGCAGCCCGATAACCTACAAACACTTTTTCTTGGTTAGCATTCAGCTCTGCATTTGCAATAGACAACCCAAAATGCCGTAAGAGCAGCTCATATTTTCTGTTCTGTTTTACTCAGACTAAGCACTTGCCTGGTGAAGTTTTATTTTTAAAACGTTTATTTTAAAATCATGGTACCAATGCCATTGACTTGCCTCTCTGTCGGCAGAGCAGTCAATCCTCCTTCAGCAGAGGCCCCTTTGGGTGGTGCTCGTGCTCCGAGTGCCGCGGAGGCTTGAAATGGGGCATCTCTATGGCAAACTCATCTGTTTTTAGGTTGGGATCGCAGGAGATAGGGACCCTAGAGCCACGGAGCGCCGTGCGCTCATCACAGGGGAGACGGGACGTCTTTATTAGCTCACTGCACGTGGGAACGTGCCCGCTGATCCTCTCTATCTCTTCCTGATAAAGGAGCCCCCGAGGTTTGCGCAGCAGAAGGCGCAGGCAGAGCGCATCCCCGTGCCCACATCCTGCTGCGGCTCCGCGGCAGCTTGGAGCGGGGTCTCTGAAGAGCCTCCGCTCGCAGGAGGCTGCCGGCTGGACCGGGGGGACGTGCGGGTTTCATCGGGCGGAGCAAACCCTGCAGCCTGTCCTCAGAATTGTTTTTGCAATCCTGCGATGGCAAAAGCACAAGAGAGAGATGAAAGCTGGAAGTTAAGCAATAGGCTTACAAGTAATGCTAAAACATGAAGTGCTGTCCCATTTTTTTCAAGATCTAGAGCATTGCTTGTTCCTGTTATTTTTTGCTATCTTTTTATTAGTCCCTTTTTACACATAAATTAGACTTTTTTTTTTTTCGTTTACCGTGGAATGATTTACCACAGATTCACCCATGTTCACTGAATGCCCCAATGTCAAATTAAATATACAGCCACCAATCAACTAGCTTGCATCCGGCTAATGAAACAGCTGTGATGTGTGACACTTAGGCATTTGCAAAATGACTAACACTGAAAGCTAGATAGTGCTCCAGATTGCTTTCCCTTTCCTCTGAATGAGACTTTCACAAACCAGTAAATGTTACTTATGAATCAATCAACTTAAAAATATCTTCTGCAACAACAGGACAGAGCGGCTGGAACCCTTTGGCTGGGGTTTTCAAAGCTCTGTGTGTGCTTTATGCCTCACCGCAGAGAAACTTTTACACCTGTGGGGTTTTCAAGAAGCCATCCAAGCTGAACACATTTAGGCATTTGTTCCCTTTGGGGAAAAAACGTGCAGCTTTGGGGTTATCCCTCCGGGAGACGTATTGCCATAAGCTTTGCCCGTGGAAACTGTGATCAGACTCTGCCCAGGGAGCTGAGATCTCTTTTGAGCTGCCCAAAAGAGCTAACTAAGATAACTAAGATAACTAAGGTGGTTAGATGATGGGCTGCCTTTCTTCTCTAAGTCGATGCAGTTTGTAACATCTGCTAATGAAATCTCAGTCTGCTGGCATCCAGCCCTGGCTCCCCGTCTCCTCCCGGGGGGATCGGAAAGCCCGGCCGTCTTAGCTATTGGAAGCTCCAACCGTGGTCACTCGGCACCGTGTCCTTGTTCGTGTCCCTCAGGCTCAGCAGCTGCATTTGCCTCCGTTCTGCTCTCCGACCCTGGCTAGAAGGGACGCGTCTCCCGGGGGTGCAGAACGAATCGCAGGGATGATGCTCGGGGCTAGGGACTGGCACAAATAGACCCTCTCCCCAGCTCATTACCCCTGCGGAGCCGGTGCCCCCGGGTAGTTTGGGAATTCAGGAGATCAGCCCCTGTCCGGAGCAAAGCTGTCCCCAGGCAGCAAGCAGAGCTGTCCCTACCCGATCCAGCCATCTCTGGTGCTACAATTCGTCTTTGAAAAGCGTGACACCATAGAGAGCCTTCGTTTAGCTGCTGCTGAAACAGTGAGGGGCCAAAATTAACAATTATCCTGAACTGGAAGAAGGAAAGATCTTTGATACGGCTTAATCTGCTGCGAGGAAAGGCTGTAGTCAGCTCAGATCTATTAAAGGGTTCCTGCACTGTAGGAGAGCGAGGTATAAAGGGACCTTATGAACTATTTTGCCTTACAGGACTCTTCTGTCTTGCTCTGAATAGGTTCTAGGAGCAG
>JAUBNY010001208.1:974580-988573 GCA_032275445.1 Crypturellus soui
CAGGAGCAGTAAAAGAGCTGTTAGCTGGTGGTTTCTTATTGCATTACAGCTGATAGAGTCCGCTCTGTTAGTGGCTCTCTGATTTCCTTTCTCATTCATTAATGTGATCTACTTGTCTGCAGTTAAGTAGAAGAGATATCTCCCTGGTCAAATAAAAGATGTTTAAGATAGTGTGTGAGAAAGGGCTGTTTTCCTCACTCAGACACATACGAGCCTCATTTCCAAAACTGGGTGCTCGTGAGCTTCTTGGGCCCGCTGCAGTGTCATTCCACCTAACAATCATCTATGGATTTCTCTTTTGGTAAAGTTTTCCCTTGCTCCATGTACATTCTCCTTATTGCATCTCAGTGAGGTCTTTGGTCTTTAGGTCTTCCTCTGCTGGTCACATACACAAGTGCAATACACAGAAAGATGAAGGTAAAATTACACTTGGAAAACTGTAGTGTGCTTATGCTGCATTATTCTTGAAAACTTACTCTGAGTTTGCTCCATATCATAGTAATTCCTTGGTCTCCATGTGGCTGCTGTTCATGCCTGTAGGTAACTGCATTAGGAGCAGGAGAAGTTTCATGTCATGAGTTGTGATTGCACCTGATCGCAGCGATGAGCTGAGCACCATCGAGCCCCCTGCATGTCTTCAGAAGGTCATTTCCTTGGACTTGAGCTGCATTTTTTGATGGATTCTGATACACTCTTATATTAGTAGCAAGCTCCTTGCGCACGACAAACTGAACGTTCTGATTTTTGGTTTTCCTCCCCCATTTAAACCCAGGAATGGAATAGGAATCTGTTCCGCGTGACCGACGTGCTCATGGGCGAGGAGATGCGGTTCAAAGTGAGAAGCGAGTGCAGACACGGCAACGGCAGCGAGCCCAGCCCGTGGGTAGAGACCTCGGTTCGGCCACCAGGTAACACCCCAGGCGGCAAGACGAACCCAGTCCTTGACATCGTCTTGTCTTCTGAGCACTTTTAACAAAATATTGCACGAACACGTCAGAACGAGGCATCTCAGGGCAGAGCCAAGGGATTTATCGGGTAGGAGAGTAAAGAGCAGGATTGACGTGATAGCCCTGGGCAACCCAGGGCCCATCCAAGGCTGCAGTGGAGCTGATCACGCAAGGAAGAGCGGATGAGGCTTTTTTGGGAGGAATTTAGAAGCTCTGCAGTTGGGAATAAGGTGAATCACCTGAATAAGGTGATTCTGCTGTGTGTAAACCAAGGCGGAGTCTTCTGGCACTTCAAATCCTACGGGTATTTAAGAGATATTATTAGGTATTGAATACCTTACTTAATGCCTCATGTTAGGTATTAAAATACTTGTCTTTGTTTTTTTTTTTTTTTTTTTTAATCTAGAAGTAAGAGGTACATAGAAGAATTGTTAGAAAGAAGGCTTTGAGCAAGAATTTATGCTTTCTCCTCACAAAAATGTAATTATAATGTGCATTGCCACAGGATATTTTGGATGCCCAAAGCATAGATGAGTTCTAAAAACTGAATGAGGTAGATTGGGGCAAGAAAGGCACCGATAGCAAGAGCTGTTACGTGCAGTCATTTATATAACCTCCAGCTGAGGATATCCTTGCAGCCTGGAAGTTCAGAGGTTATAGCAAGGAAATGGGGCTTCTTGCATTGAATAATAGAAATCTGTTTAATCCGGGATCCTGGCTCAGGATGTGTGGAAGCGCCTGGCAAACAGGAGAATCTGAGAGCGTCTCGGATTCGTCTGCGTGTCCTTGGAGAGGACGTCCTGCAAAGCCAGAGAGGCGAATTGTTGCGACAACATGTCCTAAACAATTAAAGCCCTTGGGGGCTTTAAAAGTTTGCTTGCAGAAAAATATTTTTAAGTGCCTCTTGGAATGGGAAAACCAGTTTCATTTTCGTCTGTGTAGTCACAGCTTCAGTGAGCACACGCTCACGAGTAGGAATAAGCTTTGGATTTGCTCTCAATAATAGTCTGGACTGTCGATTAAAACGATCACTCAGTTTTTGGAGATGTCACTACATGTTGAAAGAAAAGTATTTGATAAGCTGTAATATGTTAATACATTAGGAAAGTGTATTTTCCTGGTCATACAATGATGCAAGATTGAATATGAAAGACATTCTGTAGTAGGTCTGCCTGGCAGATGTATTGACTTCTCTGATCACAGTCGCTATGTGCTCATATGTTTTTATGTTCTGTAACTTGGGTTTCCATATGTTGAAGAACAGAATGTCTGGTGATATTTGGATCTCAGTTAAAAACTCAGCTTACCCCCATGTTGCTTTTATGCATATTTCAGATCGACAGGTATTTCCAAATGCAGAATACAGAGAAACCAATGTTGTATCTGGAGGTAATTAAGTGCTGGCTGTTGTTGATGTTGATGGCTGTAATGATTCAAACAAAGCCAAGCGCTATCCCTATAACTGCCAATTGATTTAGCTGCTTTTTAAGTGCCTATTTTTTCAGAAGAACCAAAGCAACTTCCTTACTTAACACCTCAAATTCAGTATCAGATAAATCAGTGCACAAAGTCATGCCTTGAGATCCAGCTTGAGGTAGAAGTTTTTCAGGTTGATAGAGGTAGAAATTTTGACATCAGATGGGATGTTTCCCTTCTGAAAAAGGGAATATCTCTCTCAGAGGCCTCTCCAACTTGCCTCGCAGGTATTCCGGGTACTGCTGCGATGAACTTGGACTGCGTCTGGCACAATTTGGAGTACATGAAGTGCCAGTGGCTTGCCGGGACAAATGCCCGCAGCGACACCAGCTATACTCTGTTCTACTGGTTGGTATTAACTGCTTATTCTGAATCTTAAACTCCTTAAACTCTTTCCTTTAGTTTTACCTTCCTTCTGGTGCGCTCTCCTTGTCTCTTTCCTGCTGTTTTGGAACATCCCGAAGCTCCGTGCGCGCGTTCTGCTGCTGGGTCCTGTCCAGCAGAAATCTGCTGAAGGTTCAAGAGGTTGCTGAGTCTTTTCGGGAAGCTGAATATTTACACGAAGTAATAGCTATTTCTGCAGCCCATTTAAAAATAACTGCTGCTGCTTATCTTTTTTAATTGTGGATTCAGCGGGGAAGGGTCAGGACTGCCCCAGGCAAACATATTTTGTCTTTTCTTTGCTGCCTGACAAACTTGTGTTGCAATTGCAATGCACTTGCAATGTCACAGCTGCTCTCCAGTGCGTATGTCAGTCCTTAAATCACTGGAAAGCAGTATGGGAGCATTAATAACACTTACCAGTAGTTTTGCTTGGATCTTCTATGTCATAAATCATGGCTTCCCCTCGAAAGTTATAGAGAACATCTTTTTATCATCATCTCTGCTTGCCAGTTAACTGCCATAAATGGTCTCTTGTCCTAGAGGAGCAGAGTTGTGGTTTGAGGAAAAATTGAGGAAAAAATCCATGCACACTGCTCTGTGCCTGCTTCTGTGTGTTGATTCTTTATGGGAAACGCCAGGTTGCATTAGCTTCTACAGAAATGTTGAAATTTTATTTCTGAAAGCCCTAAAACATTTTTTTTGGCTTATCTGACCTGACTAAATGAACTTCTTTATTTTCTCACTGCAGTGGTAGTTTCTTTTAAATGTATTTTGACAGCAAATAGCAGAAAACTTGGCTGTGTGTATATGTAGACAGTGCTTTAGGGTAGAGCTGTATGTGAAAACACTTGGAAGTCAAACATCATTCTTTCCCATTAGAAAAAAAAAGGCACTTTTAAGTTTTCAGGATGAAAGCTAAGGTGAAACGCTTGATTTGAGGGTTGAAAGATGCATTTTCTGTAGTGCAGAGTTTTTTCAGAAGTGACTGGATAACAAACTTGGAAAAATAGCACTTTATTCCGTGTTCTTCCTTGGTATTTTCCTGCAAAAGTTATGTTTTCATTGGAAGTGAATATGAGCAGAACATCTGCTTATAACAAACAAATCCAGTCTCTGCACAGTAATAGTGGCTGAGATGGAGCTGGTGGATCCGATGCTCTGCACTCCGAGTGCCTCATCCTCCCCAACCCCAAAGGAGGGATAAAAAGGGGTCTGGGACTGCAAAGGACCCCATCTGAGCCTCTGATTACTCTTTTTTGTGGTGCAGAGACATCAGTTCTCCTAGTTTTCTGGGGAGGAAAAGCCCTGGGGATATTTTCCTTGTGGGGACCAGAGAAATGAGGAAAAAGGCAGTCACAGCCTCTCCGTTCTTCATTGGAGCACTGACATTTTGGGAAGAAAGTGAATGCAGTAGGTGAAACTTGGCTTTCTTGAGCAAGAGCTCAGATATATCACTAAAAGTGGTAAATTAACTGTTCCCTCACAGAAGTGAAATTGTCTTGTTGGGCAGAGATCCAAATTGATTCGATTCATTTTTTTTTTTTTCTTTTCCTTGAAATTGTTTTCCCATGGGAAAATGTGGAGCAAAGCTGGAACTTGCTTTCAGTTTTAATTCTTGAATACTCTTTGACTCCTCTCTTTTCTGCTACTGGAAACTATCTAAATAACATTCTTTTTGCAATTTATAATAAATAACAGGAGACTTACTTTGTTTAACTTTATTTTTACATATACTATAGCACAACTTTTATGCAGGACAACTCTTTAGAATTTGTAAAATATTTTTAAAGACAAGTTTTCCCCTATCAGTCCTATTCTTCTGAAGCTGAAAAAAAAGTATTTTTATTCTTACAGGTATGAAGGCCTGGGAAATCCTGAGAAGTGCAGCAATTCTTCTGTACATGAAGGAATCTTTGAATGCATTTTCGATTTTAGCTTTCCCAAGCTCACCAATACTTACCCAACTATCAGTATTTTGATTAAAGATGCTTCGAAGGAAATCAGGCCTCTATGTGCAAATAAAAATCCTACTACCCTTGGTAAGTTTAGTACCACGTTACACAAAGCAATTGGATTTTTCTGGTAGGTCAACGTGTTTGAGAAATTTGCAGCTTGTAAACTGTGGGTCAGACAGCATGATGAGATGCTCTCTCCTTGACTCATTTTTGATTTAAGAATTATGCAAATAGGATCTATTTTGTTTTTTAAAATATTGAATCCAAATACTCTCTCTTTACTCTTTGGAGTCTGTTTTTTTTCCCTCTTTCTGTTCTTCCTACCTCTAGCATGTGTGTAAAGTTGTTCAATACGAGACTTCTAACCAGTAATTCACAATTTAAAACTATTTTTTTTCTATTTTGCATTTCAGTAAAACCTGCTACGCCCAAAGTGGTTGCCCTGTCGAAGGTTAACGATGACATTCGTCTAGAATGGAGCCGACCAGGCACCTTCCCAGCCAGCTGTCTGTATTACGAGGTGGAATACCGCAGGGGTGATAAGAACACTGCCCAGATAATTAAAGTAAATTTTCTTTATTCACCGTTTATATATTAATATATAAGCATTAATATATAAGAAGAGTCCAATTAAAAGAGGCACAGACCGCTGCAAGTAGCATTTCCCAGGAGATGTGCTGTATTGTAAATACCTATTTGGTTTGGAAGAGCTTTGCTCTGTCGGGGTTGTGTTTTCCTATGGTCGATTTGGTCTCGGATGTTGTGACTTGATTGCCATAGAGCAAGATTATTTTGTTGGTGTGCACCGGGGATTATCCAGGAAATCAAGAGGATTAAAAAAAAAATAGATGGAGAGTAAGGGGAAAAAAAGTGTGCTTGCGTCATGTATGTCAAAATATGTGTGTCTAAAAGGTGTTGACTTGAGTGTCTGGATTTGCTCAGTCATGAATCTGAATAATCAAGCTGACCGTTTGATCTGAGAAGTAAAACAACAAGATAAATTCAGAAACAAGGTGCCAGGGAGCTTATCTGACTGTTTGTCCTGTGCAAACGGCTGCAAACTGGTATTGGAGCAACACGCTCCAGGAAGCCTCGTTCTTAGATTGGATTCCAACTCATCTTTTCCACTCCATGAGGTATCCCAGAAGACTTTTCCGTGGATAAAGCTCGATCCACATTGCTACGGTGACTGATAGAGGGGATTTCAGCGTAAATCACAGATGTTTAGGAAAAAAAAATAAATAAAAAGCAAAACGCAGTTCCAGACACTGAGTCTTAGTTTAATCACCAGCGCCAAACCTTGTATAATAGGAGTGAGTCAGTTTAAGTGTTAGCCCTGGAATCTTTGTTTTGGCAGCAGTTTTCGTCAAGCTGATGGAATGCTCTTATGTCCCTTTAATGAAGTTCTGCATTCACAGAAGGATCTTCCCTAAAAACATCCAAAATGCATTACCTGCGAAGCAAAAATGGACTTGTAAAGGAGCAAGGGAATACTGGTAATTGAACGTAGTATTTTTTTGTTTTTTTTTTAACGCCAGGTTGAAGATAATCGTACTTCAATTCCCAGTGTTGATCCTGACACCAAGTATACCTTCAAGGTGAGAGCAAAACTGAAGTCCGACTGTTACAGCAGCAAGCTCTCCAGTGACTGGAGCGAAGAAAAGAGCATTGGTAAGAACAGCTCTTCTCTGAGTCTGTTGAATCTGGTAGTCCTCTCTGCTTTTCACTTTCTTAGCAACTTTATCTGCCTTATAGTTTTGAAAAATAAGTTTCTACCTACAAAAGTATTGTATCCAAAAATATTCAAACTGGGAGTTAGAGAACTGTTTATTTGTTATCCTTTTTCCTATAACCTTCCAGAAACTTATCCTAAGTTTCTACTTTTTTTTTGTCTTCCAGGTGCAAAGTCAGACTCCACAGTCTATTTTGTTTTAATAATCACCATTCCATTAATAATAGCAGTATCTACGATAATTCTACTTTTTTACCTAAAAAGGTAAGTAATCCTATACTCTTATTTTCAGTACGATGTTTCTGATTTAGTCTTTGATTTGCATTATAATTCATTTCATTTCCAAATAGCAGCTTATGGTGTGACATGATGTGACATGTTTCAGCAGTAGATGATTTCTCCTTAATATATATTGCATTAAAAAAAAAGGCAACACTGGGTGCTTCAGTAATTAGAATTTAATTAGATTGATAAACTAGACATATGATCTGGTTGCACTTTGGTGAAATCGTGTATATCTGCTTGCATCTGCTCACAGTTAGTTTCTTGTTGCATGGTCATTGCATCCCCTCGCTCAAGCAATGAAGCCCAAATTAAAAATAGAGAAATTCATTATGAAATTCCTTGTACCATTTTAAAAAAAAATCTCCTCTTGCTGCTGCCCGTGTCCCCATTGGAACCTATTCAATATTTGGCTCCGCGTAAACATTCCCGTTTCCTTTAGTTTGGGCGAGTGAAAGTGAACAGGAGCCTCGGTTGTGCAGGGGATGAGAGCCGGCCAGCAACAGCACTTTGAATCACAGATTTTTCACCACCACACCCAAATCTTGCCTTGAAATTGTGATTTTTAGATCCCTTTCATTTAAAACCTTGCTTGTCTTTTTTCCAAAGGCTGAAGATATTAATCCTTCCACCAGTTCCTGACCCTCGAGAAATCCTTAAGCGTATGTTCGGAGAGCAGAATGAGGATGCCCAGGTTAGTACCGGCTCTTTGGCCAGCCATTCTGTTGGAATTGGAACCCACACGCTTCCTTTTCTTTTTTTCCAGCTCTTTTTGTTATTTGTCTTTATATTTGTAAGTATATATATTATATGCAGAGAAATATCTACAATGCTAGGGGTTGTACAGAAATAATTACTTAAAACTGATACAGATCTTATCAAGTTGAATCATCTTTCTTCAGATACATTAATAGAATTTAATTAGATACATTAGTAGATTTTAATTATTCTGTTGTTTTTGCAGACTTCTAATCCCTTAAATGGTGTTCTTTGCTGCTCCATTAAACTACTTTTCATGAACTTGAAAAAAAGTTTTATGTATGTGGGTTGCTTCTGTTTATGCTGCTGGATAAAACTATTTATTTTCAGAAACTTATAGTTATCACAATTGCCAAGTTAGGAGATAAATCAAAATCTTTAGCTTCTTGTTGGCAAAGGAGCAGAGCTAAGGATAGCTGGTTCAAGCTCTGGTTATTGAAAGATTTACTATATGCTGTCATTTCTGGAAAAATAAACATACTGATTATAGCAACTCTTGTGCAGTTTTTGTATGTGGGTATCTAAACAGGAATAACTCAGTAGGTCTTTATAAAAAGAGCTACAAACCCTAACTCAGACCTGGAACTGAGGCACTGCACAGTACAGTGTTCCCTGAAGACCACCCTTGCGTGAAGGGACCTTTGGATTCACAGTGATATCCCAAAACAGATGCCCTCTGTGAAGCCTTTACAGACGGTGATAACTATGGATTTCTGGTACCACATATTTCTTGGCCATTCTCAGCTGGATTCTGATTTTTCCAGTCTCCTCTCATGGCTTCCCAGCTGCAAATAGAGTCCAAAGCTCAGCAGTGCCTCTTGCCATGGGCACACAGTGAGTTTCCCTAATAATAACCTGGAGCCGTGAGCATGGCATGGCTCTGCCCTCCTACTTTTTGCTTTCTGGATAAATATTTCAACATGCAGGGAACTTTAAAGGACTAAGATGGTGCCTGTGGTCATCAAGATTGTAACTACCGTAGCTGCTTGTCTTGCTTTGGATTTTATAACTGCCCTAATATCTGTATTTGGGAGGGCACTGTTAGACCCAGGCCAACTTTCAGATCTTCCTCACTTCTGAAGAGCCCAACTCTTGTTAACCAGGCCTAACATCCTTAAGAAACATATATTTTTGCACAACCACCTTGGCTTTTCACTGTAATATACCAAATATATTGTGAAACTCTTGTGTCTTGCTTTTATTGGCCTGCCATGCCCACCATGAAGAAACTCTGTTAAATACCTTGTTGTTCTCTTTCAGGGCGGCGTGAAGGAGGATTCCGTGAACGCTTACAACAGGTTAATTAAGGAAGAAGAAATTCATTCCTTAGTTCTAACAGAAACTCCAGGGACCTCTCATCCTGAAAATGACAACCGATAAAACTGTCTTCACCCAGGAATGACGAGGAGAGACTTTTCTTCGTGCTCCCTTACCTCATGGGACAATGTAGATGTGGACCGGCCTGTGGGACATTCCCAATGTTCAACCGAGTCCTTTGTGAACCTTCTTGTACGTGTGATACTCGGAGGAACCATCGCTAACACTGGCCATTCCTCCATCTCTGCTGGAACTGCTCATCCTGGATCCTTGGAGATGAGCCTGTACATAAACTTAATCGGTTTACACTCGTGTTTGTGCCTCCGGTTGGACTGTAAATAGGCTTTTTTTTTGGAGCAGCCACTGCAGCTTTGGACTCGGTTCTGCTTTGCAGCAGGTGGGATGAGGCTCTTCACAGCCCACGGCTCGTTCCTGCTGCCGCGTGGATGTGCTGCGGGAGGCCGGAGCACGTGGGACCGGAACATGAACAACCACGAACAGCCCATGGTTGGGTAGGCTCTGGTTGATGTGCTTCAGCTATGGTCTCATGAAACCCAATAAAAGAGAGTTTTGTTTTGTTTTTAAATGTATGTGAAAAGCCCCTTCACCTTGTACGGGTGTTCAGTCTACTCGTAGAACAGTTTTATGTTTTTATTATTATTTTTTTATCCTTTCAGGTCCCTGTCCTCAGGTTTTTACCTTGCCTCCGCAAACTACATGTGTTAGTCTTTGTTTTAAATGATAAATAGGCTTGTCCTGTGGCGGATGACTCTGCACTGAGTCGCATCCAGCTATGATTCTCCTTTGGCCGTGCTGACCTGGAAGTGCCTGATTTTGGAAATCAGCCTGAGACTGTTTAGCAAAATTACCGGATAATGAATGTGTGAGTTTAAGGAGCCATGGCCAGATGCTTAGCACAAATTCTAAACCACAGAAACCGAATTCAAAGACTTCTATGACCCATCCTCACTGCGGAGCTGATGGATGTGATGGAGGAGAGGGTGACAACCCTGGCTTGCAGTCTGGGGAATAAGCTTTGTTCTTTAATGAACAATTTCCTCTTCTGGATTTCAGCAATTTAAGAGTAGGGCACTCATTTGACTTTTCAAAATTTTCTCCAGCATTTGCTGCAGCAGCTCTTCTTTTTTTCCTTGCAAATCACAAATTGGCGTATTCTTTTTTTTCCTTTTTTTTCGTGGTTTCATTTTGAAGTGCTTTACCCATCAGAATTCGGTGTGTGGTGTCTGGCACAGCTGTGGATTTTCTGTACTCGAAATTGTGACTGTTGGGTTGTACCTTGTGCTGCAGCGGTGGTAACAGCAGCACCTTGATTGCGCTCTGAGAAAGGGAGGCGGATTGTAACGGGGAGAAGGGGATTTGTGCAAATTGGTTGTATTTAGCAGTCACGGAATTGTTTCCTCCTGGCAGCTTTCTGAGCAAATAAGTGTGTGCAATTTGAGGCAGAAAATCTGGGAACAGACCCTCTCCAAAGTTTGCCAGAGACAACTCCCATTGCCACTAATTTACCTTTTAAAATTCAAATTGGATTCAATCAAAAATTGGAAGAGAACTGCTTGTTTGGATTATCCCATTCTTGTAGCACTGATGGAGCTTTACCTTGAGACCACACACTTCTGTCCTGTATCCCCTCTGTGTTTCCTTGCTTTAATAAGTCCAGTTGCTTCTCCTTGGACCTCTCAAAAATAATTTCCTCACATGTCTTAACATTAGCTATTGGGGGCAGAATTAGGAGGAGAAATGTGGCAGCACTAGCAGACCGCATAAGAGCTTATGACTTTTACTTAAAATTGAGCTTAAAAAAAATCAAAATTGGTTAATGAAATAAAACAACAGCAAAGTCTCAGGGATATCAGTAACAAAACTCAGGTTTTACAAAATCAGCTAGCAGAAATATTTGATGTTCCAGTGGTAGAGGAACAGTGTGGGACAAAGAATTCCTTAATTCCTTTGCCAACGTAACTCCTTTCCCCTCTCCCCAGATCCATATTATGACAGACAAAAATATTTTTCAAATCTACCTCATATAGAACGTTGCTGATTGTAGATTACTAGACAAGCAGAAACATATATAAGGAAGCATAATGGTGTAATCTGAAGTTGTATGGTCTTCAATAAGACAGTCAAGGAAGAAGATCCTTGGTACTTTGTCCTAAAGTGTCTTTTACTCTGCTTTAGTGTTGATAATAAAATGAAAATGTATTTTTTTATAAAAACAAATGAAGCAAATTCATAAAGCAAAGGGAAGAAAAAGAGAGATGAATGTGCTAGGCTGAAAGGAAGACTTAAGTGGGAAGGATGGTTTATATCTTGTTAAAAATCACTTGAGTAATTCTCTGTTTTCTGACTAATGGTTATTGACACTCCCCAACTCATGTATTTCTTGAGTCTGTGTTTTGGCATGTAGAGCAAACCTCTTAGTCTATGTTAATCTTTAAATTCTCTTGTTTATGATGTGTGAGTGTGGTTCTTAGCATGAGATTTTCTTAGTTTTGCTAGCACTTGCTCTTCACTGCAGTTACTTGATTTGTAAATTTGTTTGAAGAATGAATAAATATGTTTGATTTTTTTTTTTTGATATAATTTCATGGTGGTTTGCTGTGTTGTGGAGATAAGCTGAGGCAGGAAAAAGGCAACTGGTCAATACGAAAAGCACGTTTGAGTCGTGCAAAACAGAGAAGAAAAGCTGAATATCTCCCTGTCCTCTTGCATTTTCAGTGCACTGGTGGTTTGGGGAAGGCTGAGCAACGAAGCTGGGATGGAGTGATGGCCTCACATTGCACCGTTTTCTTGTGCCGTTGGTGTGTTTTATTTCATGACCCAAGAGAGAATTCAGAAATTCTCCATCTGGAACTTAACAGAGCTTGCTCTGACCTTACTAAAAGTAGTTTGGATAGATGATGTTTTGGTTAGCGCTGAAGTCTTTAGAAGCGTCAGGCTGTTACAGTGATGAAAGCCATTACCTAGTGCTCCTCATCCAAACGTGTTCAAGTGCCAAATAAACACATTAGCAGGACCTTCTTCAAAAGGCTCAGAGGAAGAAGCCTTCCTCCCCTTCAGGTCCGTGTCTGGATCATTCAAAATTAATGAATAATTTGGGAAGTTTAAAAATCAAGAACATTTTTTTTTTCTTTTCCTGTTCTCAGTTTTGATGGCCATAATGACCACCTATAATTTTATTTGCTGCCCATAGATGACCTTTTTTTAGTTCAATAAATATCACGTGAAACAAAAATACTTGTATAAGTTTTCTGTATTTGACCTGTTTCAGACAATTAAATGCTCTTGTTTTTGTGAATTTTTATTGATTTCAATCAGGATAGGACATAACTTTAAATAAGTCAATGAATAGACACGCTAGACTGCAAACCATGACATTTTAATGCTTACTAGGTAGAACCGTGCACTTACAGGGAATTTCCATTCAATGCTAAGTCTTCGAAGTCTTCAATAAATTTGCCTCTGAGTTCAAACTTTAAATATTCAGAATTTCCATTGGAAGAGAAATGTTGATTTCTTTTTTCTTCTTTTTTTTTTCTTCTTCTTCTCTGTTTCTTTAAAGAAGAACTTTCCGTCTGGGAGGGTTTTCCCCTCCCAGTGAACGGAGTGGGTAGGTGGCTGGATGCGCAGGTAGGTACAGGGCACCAAGGGGACCTCTTGCCCCACGGTGGTGGTGGGACAGTCAGTGCTGGAGGTCCATCCATGGGCATCATGAGGCTGTGGCAAGGTGCCAATATCACCGTAGATCCATCAAAAGAGTTCTCAAATAGTTTAATTTTGCTCATTCGGTTTCTGCTGGAAGCACCGTGTCAATCAGCCCCGATCTGGCCTATCACCAGCTGCAGGAATGTGGCTTCTAGGTGATAATCATCAACCAGATGTGAAGAAAGATTAACATCTTGCTACTTGAATGAGTTTCCTGCTGGCTCCGTTGAATCACAGTGAAAAGCAGGTGAGTTAAGATCACTATGATGTAAATAAATCTACAATATAACCACAGCAAAGCAGCCTGGGTTTGGGTGGGAAGAACGGGAGAAAGGCAAATTTTTAGGTCCGGAAATCGTGTTTCAGGTTGATAAGGTGTAAGAACCTGAAAGCTTTTTGATGTCTTTTTGTTTTTTTGGTGTTCTCTTTCCTCCAGCTACGTCTGCTGGGTTATTGAAATTGTTTTTCTTTACTTGTAAGCCCTGCCTCATTTATCCTTAGCATGTGCCTTCTACAAGAGTGCAATTATCACAAAGTTGTGTTTTTCAAGTAAAATCTGAGCACTGCTGTCACGGCAGAGCTGTGAAACAGCCTGGCTTTCTAGTACTAATCTCTGTGTTCCTTGTTTTCCCTTTGCCAAAGTCTTTGGATTATTTTGATGGCAATTCCACAAAGCATCTATAAAGAGATGCTGTCCAGCTAAGGCATAATTGTACTCTTAGGTTAGTGCACTGAAGTCTTGCTGTATTTAATTTGTCTCAAATTGCTAAAGTGGATTTGGATAAGAGTATGACAAAATCAAAAACTTAGCAAGATTTGAGTTGTTAAGGCCTGAACATCAGTATCAATTTTTGGAACTTGAGCTGATTTACTAAGCTAGATGACAAGGAGGGAGTGGCTCGAGCTGGGGGTTAAGCTAACGTCTTGCTTTCATAGTGGAGCTGGTTTTATACGTTTGCAATAAAAACACACCAGCCTCATGCTTCGTGCTAGAAACAAATTGGCATGAATGGGGATCCTCTCTGGTTGACTTAAAGTCAATTAGATCACACGATATCAAGTGCTGCTGTCCTGGCGATCTCTGTACATTTTCAGTGTAATTCAGTAAGTTTAAAATCTCAGAATCCAGGTTTCTTTAAAGTTTCTTTGCCACTTTTCCTGAACCTGCTTTAATGGGGCCAATGGGAACAAAATCTCTTGACTTTTCACAGTAGAACCGTGAGCACTGAACTACCTCAGATCTGCCTGTTTTGCTCCTTGGTGTATTTCACCTTCCTACACTACACGACCTCTGAGACTTATAAATTTCCTTCCTTCATGCAAAATGTAGGTGTAGAAACTCTGACAGTGCCAGGTGCATTTCTGAACGGGGCATAAATTACTCAGCCCTCCAACTGCCAAGGGTTCAGCTGCAACAC
>JAUBNY010001208.1:1051191-1061962 GCA_032275445.1 Crypturellus soui
CACCCGCAGCTGAGCGAAGCAGCGGGGTTGACTCGCAGCACCCAGGTTTTTAGGAGATAACGGGCTCAAACGCAGCCCTGACGTGCGTCCCCACCGCCCCCAAACCCGACCGCTCCGCGCGGTCACATCAAGGCAGATCCACAGTGGAAAGTCACACCAAGCTCCTGCTGGACCCACACGCTGCTCCCAGCCTCCGAGAAGCGGCAGGAAGGGGCTGAGAGCACCACAAGAAATCGGGGAAGCTGCTGTGGAATTAGGACCTCTGTTTTTAAGCCACACGAGGGAAAACAGATGCACGGAGCAGCCAAGTGCCCGGCCTTGGGAGCTCCCACGGGCAGCAGCACCTTAAGAGCAGTCGGAACGCGGCAGCTCTACCCCCCGGCACCGGAGCCCGGGGAAGCGGCGCGAGGGAAGGCAGCACTGCGCCCGCAGTGCCAGGGAATGGGAAATTCCCCCTTTCCCTGTCATTTTCCCTCAGGGCAGATATAAGGAGCAGGAAGGAAGAGCAGGGAAGCCAGGCCCCAAGCCAGAGCTGATGATGCACAGGAGAAGCAGGGTGAGAGGGTGCTAAGTGCTTCTGCTTCTCCCTGTATCACTGATGATTGAAATTGGCTCTAAGGTAGCAAGTTTTTGCAGAGTTTAATTTGCATTTTTTATTAACGTGTGGCTTCAGCCACATCTACGGCACTTGAGATCAGCACCAAGCGCTGGAGAGTGGAAGGAAGATTCTTGCGCTTAGGGCCCTGATGACTCAGATCAGACTTGCAAACTCACGGCTTTTACTGGAACATTTGGGATAATGGTAATCAAATAGCTCGGAGCCCTCTCCACAGGCTTGCTAGGAAAACAGAGCCTGCTTCTCGCAAGAGCTGAGCTCCAGCAGCGTGGGGTTTGCATTAGCAGAGCAGAGACTGAAGCGAGGCCGGAGGAAGAGCTGTCAGGACCCACCGCACTTACAACACACACTTCATGCACACAGAAAGGTACAAATAAAAGAAGGTTAAAGACGAGAAAACAGGGCTGCTGCTTTTGAGCAAAGCTTTGGATTAAGGCTGTAAGAGGGAGAGAAGGAAGAGCCACCCAAACACAGCAGAGAAGCTGGAGGGCTTCAGAAGCAGCAGCAAACGCAGCAGCACCAGGGAGGGCTGTGGGGATGAATGTACCTGGGGCCCAAGGGAGACCCCAGCCTGGGACCAGGCTGCCCCCGGAGCCCGTGGAGCACACGGAGCCTCCGGGAGATGGAGCAGGGACCTTGGGGCTCCCTTGGTCCCGGAGATGGAGCAGGGACCTGGCACCTCCTCTTAGAGCAGCGGAGGCAGAAGGAGCTCCAGTCCCGGCTTGGGCACCCCTCGTGTCCCCAAGCCCCACAACCCCCCAACAAACCCACCTCTCCATAAGACCCCGCTTAGAAGAACGTGAGAACAGACCAGTCACCCGGCTTGGTAATACAGATATCTATTTTATTAAAAAAGTTACAAACAGGTGGACTGTAGGGTTGTCTTACAAAATGACAAAAATGAAGTCTACTGGAAAGTTTTTTTTTTTTTTTTTTTTACAAAGCATTATAGGTAATTGTTCCATTTTTGCACTTGTTATTCCAGATTTCGTCTATCACTGATAAAGATACAGTACATTAGATACATGATGTTAGGTTACATTTTTATTTGTAGAGCCCTACTGCAGTGATTTGAACAACTCCTAAACAGATGCCCTATAAAGACAATATGTATTGCATTTATTATTAGCCTCTTATACTAATAAGCAACTTCACATGCAATCTATTGAGGAAGCCTAAAATAACTTTTGGTCCCTTTTTCCCCCCAAAGTGTGCTGAAGAAACCATCTCTTGTTTTCCCACTCCTGTCACTCTAAGCTAGTTCAAGTTTATTTTTTTTAAGGTTTTTTTATTTTTTTTTTTGCGCTGAGGTCAATGAAAATGAACACTGGTTTGATAACTACCCATAGGAATGAACCACTGATTAATATTAACCAACTTTTTCCCCCCTTAGACAAAGGAAAGCTAAAGATCTTTATGAATTACTTGTATTCCCTATTACTTCCTTACAATCTACGAAAAAGATCAACACCACTTAAAAACCTAGTTCAAATACAGGGTTTGGTTTAATTCCGATATTAAAGTGCAAACCTAAGTATTAGCCTCAGCCTGTTCATAAATTTGTACAAACAGGGGGGAAAACCAAAACAACAACAACAAAAAACACATCCAAAAAAATTGTTTCAAGTAACCCCACAGGAAAGTTAAATGTTTTGATACCCAAGCAGAAAACTTGGTGCTCTCTACGTTTCAGAATTCAAATTCACTCTTTATTTCCAGAGCCAGAATCTTTATTTCCGCTCAATACTGTAAAGTCAGCCTGAATTACTACCAATAAAACACATTAATGTTGAGATACTGTACCGGTGATCTTTTATTGTTTTCAATGCCATCATCCACAATACATTTAGTGAGTTTGCAACTGCTTAACCTCATATATCCATCACTGCTTTTACTAGAGCTTTTCTCAAAGTCATTTAGCTACTACAAGGAAAACAAAAATGTACATTTCTAGAAGCATGTTCAAATGACTAAAGCTGGGCTCCTAAAAACCTAGAACTTTGGTGCAGTAGGTGAGCTGCAGTTAAACTTCTGCAAAATAAAAGCACACATTTTAAACCACTGCTAGAAAAAGCTCTCATGTATGCAACATGTTAATAAAACTAAACAAAAAGATTTCATCTGTTCTTTGTACATTTTCATTCAGCTCTTTATACCTGTGTTATTGTTAAAATTTTCAAGTATTCAGAGAAAATATGTTGATCAGGTAAACAATATGGAAGGCAATGGCTGTTTAAAGCACACTTGCAGTTAGTATCACTGAAACCTGGTGCTTTCCCCTCATTACACCAACTTATCTCTAATATTAAACTTGTTTATTGGAAAAAAAATCTAAAAAAAGCAATTTGTGACAGTGCAAGGAAAAAAATTAACAAATATTGCTTTAAAATATTATTCAGAAAGACAAATATTAGGAACTATAAAAGGTAAAGTGATCTTATTTGCATCAGGTTTACATGTGCAGAGGTCCACTAGATGTCACTTAACGTGCCAGGCAAAGCTGAGCTAACTCTGATCAGGCAGGCAGCCCATTTGGGAGGATACATTATCCCTTTTCGAAGGCAGAGAGAAGCTATTTGTAAACACGCAACTTTAGAAACTCAGTAGAGGGAAAAGTGGGCTGCCACATTTCAATGCTACAATTGTCACTTGTGATTAAATGAGTTTAAGAAACCCACGATTGCAAGAAAAAAAAAACAGAAAATCAGCTGGAGACTTTGCACCCCATTCCAAGCTATCCCAGTTATCAAATCAGACCTGTTGCACGCTATCACAGCTGCATTTGCCAAGAAAAGGGATACTACATCCATACAACGGAGGTGCCTTCAGTATCTTTTCATGACACTGTCACACGTAAACAAAAAGTCTCAAAGAATGACCATCTATATCGTAGGAGAAAAACTTGCAAATAGAAATAAGCACTGATGCGAGGTAATATACAGAAGTAACCATTTGTTTAAGGCTCAATTTATTCTCCATTAAAACTCTCTTCTTTTAAAAGGCATTGAGTAGGTAATACTGAGTTTAAGTATTTAATAAATACAAGTTCAGAAATTGATTAAAGAAATCAATTAAAATATTAAAAATGAACTCTTGCATATTAGCCATTATATGAACTTAGAAAGCTATAAAAGGACTGATAGGTAAAGAACAGATTTCTTAAACTTATGGTAAACATGCTAAGCATTCTGGTTAAGGTGTGTGGATCCTGGAGGCCACCAACCTTATGCACTTAGATGTATGGCAATGTGCTGTAATAGAGACAGGTTTACCAAGGCTCAGCTCTGCAACCTGGGCTGAAAGTTCTCCAAAGCAGCATCTGTGCAAGTTTCCTCTGAGTTTTATCTGCAATTTAAACAAAATAGCTAATGAAAGCCATATTCCAGGTACATTCAAAGTGAAATCAGCTTTACCCAGTGTGGAACAGCTAGTTTTCCCATAGAGAAGCATTATTGAAGCTTTTACACTAATTCTGGTAGTAAACAAGGCAAATAGGTAACAACTGGTTACAATGAACACCGTAAAAAGCAGTTTACTGTCTCAAAGGGGTAACTGAAACAACTGAGAACAACTAGAGAATTTAAAGTTCTCCTGCACCCTGGGCTTAGCACCAGTGCTAAGTGAAACACTACATCACTTGGGAAAATGAAAATGTTCTGCACAAATTTTTTGGAAAATGTAACTGAGCCAACTAACTCAAGACCTGAGTTTTTAAAACATTCAGATCCTCTAAATTAATATTAAAACAAACACACTTTTATCAGAGTTCACCTTCACGGGGGCAGAGCTGTACACACAAGCACACACACAAAAAGAAAAGCAGTTCCACCAACGTGACCAAAACATCTTTGTATTTCTGATAAGTGGCTTGCATTTCATAAGATTATCTGTATAAATATCCTGAAAGTTTCACTCCAAGTCTCAAGTCTGCAGAAACAGCCCTTTGTATGCATGTGCACATATTTCATTACATCTTGATGTTTGGCTTCTCAGGACACTTGATGAGCATCTCTATTCTGCAAGTCATTTCTTTGTGGCAGGACCCCGTGTTTCCTCTGATGCTGTTTCTTTTAAGCCTCTGACTTGCTCTCAGTTAACATCTGCTTACTAAGAACACTGGCACAGTCCAGAGGTCCCCTCCTCGCCTAAGGATGGAAGAAAGCCCTACCTCTTGCATCAGCAAGAGCAGAGAGAGGTTTTGTTCATTCGTTTCCTGCTGCCACAGACACCTAACAGCAATTCTCAGTAATTTGGGTGAGATTTCTCCCCCACTCTTACAGGTCAATGCAGGTTTAGTAGTCCCTGGACTCTAAAACAGGGAAAATCAGTTGGCTTTTAATGGGAATGGCTTGGACCCACTTGACATATCCTGTATCCTCACCTGGAGACAAACCATTTATAGCAGGGTTGCTTATTCTGGCAGTTTAAAAATCAGCTGCTGTCACTGCAGGGTTTTAGGGCCTCTTCTAGTCTACAGAGAGTTACAGAACAAGTGATTTACCCTGAAACTCCATCCACACCCAAGCCCCAGAGCTGCGTGGGCAGAAAGGGACAGCAAAAACAGAGGAAGCAACTGCTGCACCTTCCTCCAAACAGCCTTTCAGTCGCCTGGGTGCAGCCTAGGGACTTCTCAGCTCAGGGTTTGCACTTTTCTATATAACTTGTCCTTACTTAATACCTGGTACTTTATATGATAACTTTATATGGCTTGATTTGTCCGCAAAATTCCTATTGTGTTCCCTTCCGCAGGAAGATGGAGCAGAGGGATAAGACAACCTTGAAGGATAAACACGTCTGTTCTACACTGCAGCACTGGCAGGATACCTTCAGTGTAGAAACAGAGAGATGCTCTTCCCTCAGCACTTGTTAGTGCCACTTGCTCACAAAGGGACAGAAATCACCAGTCAGCAGTTTCTTACCCCAGTATTAACATGTGCAGAAGTACAGAGCAGATTTGGAACAAGACTTAATACGTCAGCCCAGAGATGATGCAGGTTATGAGCTACTCTCACGCTGAGACTTCTCGAGAGCTACTGGAACCCGCAACAGGGAGCAGCTGCCAGGAATCTCAGATGTCCAAGCGCAGGGAGATGGCAGGAAAGTGCAGTAGGCACAGGAAAAGTGAAGGGTGGGGAGAAGAGGATGCAGCAAGAGCACCTGTGCTTCAAAGCAACTACAGAACATACCAGTTAGCACACAGGAGCTAAAATCCATCCTTGTTTTCAGCCAATAATATGTCTGGAGCCAATATTCCTCATTGCAAAAACACAAAGAATGAACTTACACAACATCCTACCTCATGGAAGGTCACACATTTGCTTTGCTTTCAGGGAGACTTTAGTGCTCAGCATCCTGTGGTGGAGAGCTTGGAGAAGTCCAGGTTCTGAGGTGACTTAACTGCTCAGCCACAGCAGCCTTCCTCTGCCTTGAGAGGGCCCAAGAGCAGCCACTTTTCAATACAGTTGTCAGAGAGGTGATAAATTAGTACCAAAAAGTAATTCAGCAATACTTGCTAGTTAGAACTGACACTGAAATAGCCTTCAAAACGAAGGACTAGTGAGAATGGCTCCAGCACATATTCCATACCCCCTGCACTTGAGTTTCACTATTAGAACAGGGGAAACAAACTATTTCCATATACTTCTTTCCGAGTTAACTGAGTCAAACCTAAAGCTAGTTCTGTGCACACAGAGGGCACAGGCCTCGGAAATGATGATGAAGAAATTGGGGCAGAACTGCAGCTGAAACCCCTATCCTACACTCAGCCCTCCAGAGAGCTGCCTCCACTGTCCTCGTTTCACTTCACTTGGAAGGGCTCGGTGCAAGGGGAGATGCTGGAGAAGCAGCAGTTGTCCCTTTGGATCACAGATAAGCTGAATACTCATCCCTGCAGAGCTGACTACGACTATCAGAAGACACTATCAGTGGCTCTCCCACACTACAGCTATCAGACAGAAATTATCAGGCAGCAAAGGCTTATCATCATGTTAATGAGATACTACACCCACTCAAGCAAAGAACAAGGACCAAACGGGAGCCAGGGAAATGTAAATATCCAAAAAGTGTAAGGCTGAAGTAAAAGGTGGATGGATGAGGCCCAGGGGTAGCGATAAGGAAGACGTCACAGCCTCAGCAAGAACTGAACCGAACAGGAATATGATCAGGAAGAGAGGCTTATTTGGCTTGGCACAGGTGAAGATGTTATGCTGGGCAGAGGCAGCACCCACACAAGCAAGGAACGATCCCGCTGCTGCAGCCACGGCGGGACAGTCTCCTGCAGGAGATGAGTCACCAGCGCCGGGGATCGCCACAACCTTTGGCACCGCAGCGGGAGCGCAGATACTCTTATCTGCGGGGCTGCCCCCAAACTAGCTGAAACTTTGTGTTACTGTAAGTGATACTAACCCTGCAGGAGTGCGCAGCAACTCCTGCGACTTACTCATTCCCGTAATCCTATAAAGCTCTGCAGGCAGTGGGGATTAGCGTACAAGGAAAAGCCCTTACTTAATTTTTCTCTGCTCTGACACAAGCAGTTTGCTTGCCTTTCAGCAAGCAAGGCCTTGAACTCACACACACCTCTTAGGAGCCCTTTCTCATTTCACAGCTTTTGGAGATAAAAATCTCATGTATTATCTTTAGTGTGACAGTGCGAGGGTCATGAATACCTAAGTTTTTTATACAGTCACAAAGCACTTGAAAAAACCTCAAAGAACAATTCTGAGACTTCACTCTGACCTTATACTCAAGACAAAAGTAGATACATAGTCCAAAGCTTCCAGTAACAACCTATTTTCCCTTTTGTCACCCAGACACAAAAACCTCTCCGGATTCAAGGAGTAACTAACACGGCAGCGAAAGCCCAAGCCTCCATCAGCACCGCTGTCAAAGGGGACACTTCTCTGCTTCGAATGTCTGCGCTGAACTTCAACCCAGCGCTTGCTCTTACAGAGCAGATCAAGTCGTTCGCTGCGGCAGAAGAGCCTGCAGAGGAGGTCGCTGGCTCGGCTGCCTGCACAGCAGCCTGTTCACAGAAAAGAAAGTCCCTTTCAGCAGGCAACGCTTGAGCCATGGGGAGAACCCCCCAGCCCTGCCAGGAGAGCAGGGCCGGGGGTTACAGAGCTGCCTCCCGGGCAGGACAGCGTTGCCACTTGCAGAGGAGCAGCAGAGCCATTTGCACAAGCAGGTGACGGCCAAGTTATGGTGCCAAAAGGGAACTCGGTGCCTGCGCAGAGCCGAGAGCAGCGAGCCTCAGAGAAAGCCAAAGCAGCCACTAAGGGGGAAGCTTCAAACCCCGCTCCGAGCAGCCTGCTGCTGCCTCACCACACCTCTCATGAGTCACTGGGAAAGCGCAGCCACCGGAGCCGTTTTATCATGCGCTCTGTGCTCGGGAGTTTTCAGATGAAGAAAACTTTGCACATTTCCTGGACGGGTGCGTGTGGCTTCAAGCCACTCCCCGCAGCTCTGCGTGGGGCTCTCGGACTCACCCCACCGATAAGGCAGCAGCATCCTGAAGCGCATTCGGTTTCTGCACCACAGCGGCTTCGTTTAGTTTCAATAAGCTCAAAGTCTTCTCAGCACGGTCAGTGGGAAACTCAGTCACAACAATTACCTACTTTACTGCAAGATAATTCTCATTAACTCGATATCTGAATTATTTTCAGCTGCAACCAGTGAAGAATCCTGCTGCAACATCCTGACACATTATTAAGATTATGTCAAATACAGCACTGTCAGTCAGAAACAGGTGCAGATGAGGTCACAGGCTCCATCGTGTTGTAAAATTACTACAGGCAAAGGCAATGTTCCCCAGCTAACCCTACCAGGGCAAAGCAAGACCATTTTACTCACATATTGCTTCACAATCAAATCCACAAACTCACATCTCTTTCAGGAGAAAGCAAGCCAGATCAGACTGCTTAATTTCAGACTGTCTACTCCACTTTATCTGCTTACTTAAACAGCATGATTATGCACCTCAATTAGTTATGACTGTTCAACCAACCTGCTCTGTATGGCCATGACTGAGGTTTTTCTTAACTTTTCTCACTGGACGATGCAAGTTGTACAACACTGATCTTGTTTTTCAGGCAGGGAGGCATAGTTCATTTGTCGGACGATCTCGGCAAACAGTTCATCCACCATCGTTTTGCTCTTGGCCGACGTCTCCATGAAGGGGCAGCCCCATTCCTGAGCCAGGGCTCTGCCTTCCGCGGACAAGACCTCCCTCTCCGACTCCAGATCCACTTTATTCCCCACCAGGATCAGAGGGACTTTCTCGTATCTCTTCACCCGGACAATCTGGTCCCTCATTGGCTTGATGTCCTGAGCAAACAATCCAGCTCGTTAGTACGCATAAATAATCACATGGAATTGCTAGAGTGACTACAGAAAAAAAAAAAATCACATTTTAATAACCCTTACGTGTAATTGAAAATATTTGATTTCTTAAACTCATACCCATGGATATCTAGATCTCAGAAGTCACTACCCCTCTTGAATAAAAGTATATTTTCATTTTACATGAATGCATATTTCATAAATATATCTAGTTACTACTGTATTCTGAGACTTTTGGTGCAGCTAGAGGAGGATACAGCGTGACTCGTTTCAAATCAGACTGATATTTTAGTCAGAATTTTGTCTCAAAGCCAATGACGGCAGATTTGTAACATTTATACCTGAATATTACCCAACCGTTTAGGAAGCCTCTGCTCAGCTTCCGGCTTGAGAAATCTAGCTGGCAGTCTCCTCATTTGGGAATGCTTCAATTGATTCACTGTGAACACGTTTAATCACATGTGAGCAAATTGGAAGGTTTCACTACCTAGAGATGCATTTACTCGAGTCTGAACTAACATCGGGACTTTACGGTTTAAAGCCTGAGTCAACCTCCTCTGCACCTCTGAGTGTTTTAAGTTACTATCAGCAAGATGGGCCTAAGGATCCTTGCACAGCTCCCACACAGAGCAAGTGTTTGAAGTTGGACTGTTCAAGAGCACTGCGGAGGGCAGTTTACACCTAAAAACCACGGAGTAAAAAGTCAGACAGGAATAATTAGATTTTAACAGGGTGAATTACTAGTTGCATGCCCATTCCTTGAATAATGGAGAACACTGTGGTCCCAAAATAAGCGAAAACGAGGGGAAAAGCAGCAAAAACACATCCCAGCGTTAGGGCTGTTGTTTTCCAAAGCAGCCTTTGCCTTGGCTGCTCTGAGGCCTCGCAGATAAAGCTCAGCCCTGGTGGGGGTGTGCGAGGCTCTGCCAAGCAGCTGGAAAACACCCAAAGCAGCAACGGGAGCCAGCGCAGAAGTTGCAAATCCCTGCGCTACATGCGGCGCTGCTAAACCCAGTTATTCCCCACAAATAAAGGCTTCTTTCTAGAGGCAGCTTAAACCAGTTACTGCCTGGGAAATTTCTATTCCCCCCCCTCCACTGCCGCCCCAATGAGTTTTCCTAACACAAATGAAATCCAGACCCCGAAATTACCCCCCGTGGCTGCCTGGCCTCCCCTACCCAGCACTTATGCTGCGGAGGGAGGGTTTGCTCCGAAATACGGGGGTTTGGGGCACTGGAATAGGGCGGGGAGGGAGGAAACCAGGGCTTGCTCGAGTCTCACAGGAGAAGGGCACGTGCCCCTCTAAGAGCAGCCCGAGGAACAGCTTTCTTGAGCAAATATATATATACAAAATATATATAAATGGGGATATATATATATATAATATAGAAAGGGAATGAAAGGGGAAGTGCGGGTTTCAACATGGAGCGGTTCCTTCACCAGAGGGGGTGCCGGGAGCAGGGCCGCGCGGCCTTCCCGGTACCTCCCCGCAGGGCCAGCGCCTTCCCGGGGGGAAAGGCGGCTCCTGGGAGCGCCCCGGGGGCGGCCTCTTCCCTCCGGGAAGCGGGAAGGGAGGAAAAAGGCAGGAGGGGGAAAAAGGGGGTCGCCCCAAGGCGCTACCTGGAAGCTCTGCTGGTTGACCAGGCTGTAGACCAGGATGAAGCCCTGCCCGTTCTTGATGTAGAGGTCGCGCATGGAGGCGAACTGCTCCGTGCCGGCCGTGTCGAGGATCTCGAGCACGGAGGGCGACGAGTCCACCTCGATCTCCTTGCGGTAGAAGTCCTCGATGGTCGGGTCGTACTTCTCGATGAAGGAGCC
>JAUBNY010001208.1:1067592-1077900 GCA_032275445.1 Crypturellus soui
GGCACGTAGATGCCCCCGATGCCTTCACCGCTGTGCCCCTAAATCCAGCCAAATCCAGCCCATCCGCTGCTCCCAAGGGGCATCCAGGCCACTGGAGACAACGGCTCCGAACCCACCACGGTCCTTCCCTGCCCGTGGGCCACTTCCATGCAACTGGACTACCCCAAAGGGCGATAAAACCCAGCGGCAACAGCTCCCCGTCGCTCCGAAACGTCCCCGTCCTGCTGCAGCGGCGGCCGCCGACACCCGACCAGCATCCCCAGTGGAGACAGGGGCACGGGATAGGGAAAAGTGTCACCAGAGACACCGTGGACCTGACAGGATTCACAGGGAAAACAGATCACCGAAACCAGGACCTAGGCCGTGTTCAGAAACGCTGAGTGAAAAACAATAAACTAAAAAATGCACTTCAAATCTTTGCTAGTGACCTTCCCAATTCATCAAGCACTGTTTCCCATTTCTCCGTGCTGCAGGTTGGAGCTGACCTGGTATCAGTCTGCTGTATAATAAGCTATGGCAAACTACAAAGCTTTTACAACAGCAAAGCAACATCATGCTTTCAGATAAGTTTTATAGCAAAAAACTCCTCCTTTTCAAAGCCTTAGTAATACCTATCTCTTTTACAAACTTTTCCTGTATTATTACAGACTTTTTTTTTATATTCAAAATAAGTTCCAAGGATTTCTTTCGTGGACTATGTACATAAGTGCAAAAAAGGTGTGTCTCACACATTCGTACACTAACTGAATCAGTTTAACTGCAGCATATTTGTATCTTCAACACTGTTAAGGGGTCATTCCACAATATTTTTTTTTTCTTATGTACAGTTTTTGCTAATATAAATTAGTATTAAAATAGTTACATGTTTAATTACTTAGCCCTGATCGTAACGTAATCGTGTGAGTGTTCAATTTCAGGCAAAAAAAAAAAAAAAAAGAAAAAATAGAAATAAAATTAACTTCCAAGCAGAGCTACAGTGCTGAAACGGATCAATTCGGAATTGCCGCAATGCGAATGGACGTGGAATGGAAGGGAGAGCGGTCACTACGTCGTGGGGGCAGGTTGCCGTGTTCTCAAAGTTAAAATACTGTGGAATAACCCTTGCCACACAACAATTTCTACAAGCTATAAAACCTGACTCTAAATCCATGTGTTGTAAACTTCTTGACTGAAAAAGTGACGTAAAGACACAAATTTCAGCGTTCACATGGGACTTTGGGATTTTAAAAATATTCAATCATATCTTTATCTGACAGTATCGAACTGTACCTTTAACAAGCTCATACTGTTACACATCACTTTTAATTTACATGTGAAAATTTCACAAATAATGTATACAAAGGTAGCCATGTTGTAGTTTTGTTGCCATAGCAACAACAACTTAATATAATTAGTTAACAATGAATCTATCATTGTAGGAGTTACATACAAAGTTAATTTTGTTCTTAAACTGTAAACTATACAAACTAGTTATGGACTGGATTCTATACCTTACCATGCTTCAGTGTTGGTTTAGAATATAACTAAATGGGTTGAGTACATGGAGTAAAAATCTTAAACTTTCTCTAACTCTCCTTCAAAATTAAATTCATTAGTTACTAAAGATATCAAAAAAGCAATAATGAAGACCTTAAAAACTAATGGTAAAGAAATGAGAATATATGACATGAATTAATGCGTTGTAGCCTAGTAACAATGTGTCGGAGCTATATTTACATTTGAAGTAGGCTATCAACTATTTTTTTTTTAAAGTTATTACAGTCTTTAACATACAGTATATACTCTAAGGCCTTCAACAGGCACGTGGTAAAATCAGGTCAATATCAAACTAAATCCATTCAACAGGAATGGGAAATTAGATTTTTTCCTCATAAATTTCACCTTTTTCAATTTGCATGTGTGTGAAATGTACAAGGGATTCAAAGAAATAAAAACCCAACGAGGACTCCAGTTTCGCCACGGTTCTGGGTACGGGCGCGTCCCGGAGCCGCCCCAGGGCCCGGGCTCGGAGCCGGGATGCGGGAGCACGCGCATCCCGCGGGACACGGGCGCATCCCATGGGATATGGGCGCATCCCGCGGGATGCGGGTGCCTCCGGAGCCGGGCAGGGGGGACAAGGGCCCCGAGGGCGGCGCGGGACGACGCTTACGGCAGGGAGCAAAGTGCGTCAGGGCGCTGGGGAGCGGGGCTGGCCGCGGAGGTAACGACTGCTAGAACATCACGATGCAAAAAAAGAATACAAAGTCAAAAATCATCAGCTAGGAATCTGCAACTAAAAAACACGCTTGATTGTGAAATCAGGTTCCAAATTACTAAAAACACTGTATTTAACAAAAATAATCTTAATAGTTTTGTGAATCCGCTTTATTTTAAGTCCCTCTTTTATTGTCTGCTTATGTTACAGCTTAGTAGTAGTATTTTTTATTGAAACTACTAACAACCTTTTTTTTTTTCTTTTTTTTTTGTGAAAATGATCAATCTCAGCTTTCATTTTCCCTCTGCATGACCCGTTTTATCCAAGTTTCAGCATTTCTTGCATATTGTTTGCATAAGGCTGAGAGAAATGGACAAAGAGAAATAACTTTGGATAAATAAAAAATATAGGTTCATGGAAAGTGGGAAGCTTATAAAAATGTCACTAAAATTATATTGATTTAAACAAACTTACATACATCTCTTGTCAAATAAAGGATGATATTCATGCTTTTATGACATTTATTTAGAGTCACTAACTAGCTCGGTGACTTTGTAATAGTCTATTTAGGAAATTTATAGTCTGGCGACTGATTTTTATTTTTTTTTCTTTCTTGAACAAAGAAAATTAGAGCAAGTCATTGCACAACTAGTTTAAATAGTGCTACCTCAAAATGGCATTTTTTTGCCGAGATTGTTTTGAATTTGGTGAAGTTTAGTGCTTCAAGCTTTTCTTTCCTTAAACTCATTTACAAATTAACGCTAAATTTGCCAGCAATATAAAAACTGTTGTGGCACCTAATATAACTACCCTGAACATCCCTCATTGGACCTCTTTAATAAAAAATAATCCTTAAATGCTTTTTTTTTTTCAGTGCTTTAAATGTGACGTGAAAACAGTTGTATTCTAGGTTTACATTCTATGCACATCTATGCCAGATGTTTAAGTAGATAAATAAAATAGGAGGTTACATCAAAGTGTCAAGATATACAAAAATCCATTTAGCACTGAAAAAAGTTCCAACCTCCTTTAACTCATAAAGCCATACAAGCTTGAACGTATCCTTTCTGGCTTAAGAAGATCAGCTCTGTTCTTTGTTGAGGCACTGGCACAGGTTGTGCAAAACCCATTTTGATACACAAATAATTTCAAACAGGAAGTACTCAAATCCACTTTTTCCACTAACAATGTTATGGTTTTGGGAAACAGAAACTCAGTGGTCAAAAGAACAGGGATGCGGTAGCCAATGTGAATGAGAGTCACCGATTTCAGGCAACGCTGGCTGCTCGGGAGCGCCGAGGGCTGCGGAGCAGCTCCGGCCGCGTCGCGCCGCGAGGCTCGGGAGTGACTCGTGCGGGGGGGACTTTCCCTCTCTCAGCATTTGGGTCAGAGCCTGCTGAAACGAACGGCAAGATTCCTACCGGCTCAAGGCTTTTCTGGACTCGACTCGTCCAAGGTTCTCGCTTGGGAAGAAATCTCCACAGCAGCTGGACGCAGCCTGGGTTGGGGCACACCACCTTGCAGGCCCCTCTATCGCTTGCGGCCCGTGTAAATACATTTCTAGCCATGTATCTGTACTCACACTGGAGGAGAGCGGGCAAGGAAATTCTCTAGCCAAAGCCTTGGAAGTTTGAAAGGAAAACATGATCTGCTTGTTGGAATTTGCACCCCACAGGACCACGGTGAGCTCAGGGTGCAGAGCCTCCGGACACCAGGAACTTGCCTCCTGTTTGGTTTAATAATGATTCTCTTTCGCCAAGCAGTTTATCCTTCTCTGAAGTTCACAGATTTACAGGAGCAAATCCATCTCTTCCACAGCGCCAGTGACATTAGAGAGCTACGATGGGGCTGAATTTGGTGTGTCCTCAAATCAAATTCACTGTGTGGCCAGGCTGTTCAGCAACGCAGCGTAATGACGGGCTGGAAAGCGCTTCATTCACGTGCACGAAAAGGAGGTGTTGAGAACTAGCCCTTGTTGTGCGACAAACATTGCTCTTGATCAAGTAGAAGATGCCCAAACACATCCCCCGACCTACAGGAACTCCAATACAAGGAACATCCTCGTGCGGTACGAAGCTTACGGTTAGATTTGCTGCCTTTGCTTGTTACTGCTTACGCTCGTGCTAAAGGGCCAGAGGTCTTGGGAAACATCACCAGCTTAAGGAAAACGGTGAGTAAATCGTCGGTGCACGCTGATGAAATGGCAAGATGAGCCGCATACATAACACTGCAGGCTGAAATGCTGCAGGATGCTTCGGGGAGATGAACCCACCTGCACGCTACCACCCAGCCTGGGCAAAGCCACGGTGAGGGGCTTCCCCCAGCTGTACGTTTTGCAGCTAACAGTTGGTGTTTGCTCCTCTCCAATGCAAAAGCATCTTTGCCCAAAGGAAGCTCTCCCACTTATCCATCTATTTTCCTTTTTTTTTTTTTCTTTTGGACTGCACCATGAGAATCGCAAGAAAGATTGTGCGCCATTTGCAGCTGAGAATGCACTTCAATGTACAACAGAACTGCAGAAATTCCTTGATGATTTCCACAATCTGAGCAAATCCTTCCTGTCACCTTACTTTTCACCGAGTGCAGGTTGTGGTTTTGTTTTCTACATTTCCAGAATCAGCTCGCTGTATTTTAAAAAGTACCCTGAACCGGACTGAAATGACAACTGTCCTTTCCTGTCATTTGTACGAAATTTTGGAGACTCTATCTGAAGGCAAATTTTACATGATAAAAGGAGCATTTAACACAACAACTGTAGCTGACATTGACAGCAAAATCTAGAAAAGGGCAGAACATTCTTATGTCGTGTTTTTCAAGCACATAATTCCTGTTTCCCACAATAACATTTTTAGTAAAAAAAAACAAACAAAATCCCATAAAAACCTACAGTATATGAAAACTTAAGACATAACAATAATGAAAAAATGGTATTGAGTACACTTGATAATGATGTACACTTTAAAACAAATCGATAGACTATGATGTAAACAAAACAGTAAGATAACACTTTAAAAACAAGACAAACATTTATCCATCGATAGTATACAGTAAACCAACAGTCCGCTGTGCAGATGCACTTACCAGGATGGTAGTCATAAAATGATTAAGTGTGTTAATGTGTTATAAAAGTCTATTATAATTTCCTACTTGTATATCTCATATAACAGAGCGCTGTTTGTTAATTGTTTCTATAGTGCTTTTTTTTCTTTTTTTTTTTTTTTTTGACATTCCCATTGATCAGTTTTTGGTTAACATGTAGGCTGCAACAGGCTTACTGTAGAGGTGGTGGAGAACGAGAGAGGGAAGAGGGGGTATATACAGAAAGGCCATGCGCAGCTTCCCACCAAGAAGTCCTGGTGCTCCATAATTTTACTGTTCAGAATTTCAATATCGTCTGCTGGAGGGGAAAGAAAAAACAACAACAAAGAAAGCGTAAGAAAGAGGAGGATTTTTTCTTTACAGAAAAGTCATTCTAATAAGATACATCTCTATCTTCACTGTATTGCTCACGAGGTTTTCTTCAGGTTGCAGACAGTCAACATGTTATTCCCTTATTTTTCAGACTTAGAGTGAAATTGCTAATAACAAACTTGGCATTCTCTTTAATCTGCACTTATGCCTTCCCATTTCCAGTGCTTTTAACACACAGGGATGAAACAAACTGTGAAATAGGGAGGTGGGCGACTAATAGTCTCATTTTGGAGACAAGACGGCAGGTGGGGAGTGACTAATGAGAGGGACGAAGAAATCCCTAACTGCTGTTAGCTTCCAAATCCCTCAACAAAAGCCACAGACACTCACTTTAATATGCCAGCCTGAAGGAGACAAGAGCCAAAGGCAAATCAGGCCCAGAGATGAGACACAGACACGGAAACCCTGTGCTCAAGTGACCCCCTTCTGGGAGCAAGTCACCTCTCCTGGCATTGCCTTTAAAACCCTCCTTTGAAGGTGACAATGTTCTTGGTGCCTGAAGGGCTGGGCTAGACACTTTGCCAACCGTAAGGGAAAAAGAACATCTGCCGGAGCCACAAGTGCTTTTATAAGCGAGCTCCCACTCACGTCTGCGTGGGGAATTTGCCCCGCAGCGCTGCAGGCGCTGACCAAGGCCCTCACCTGGCAGAACGCTCGAGCACGTGCCCAGCTTCCCAGGCGCACGCGGCAGCGCGAAACGCTGCACCCCCGAGAGGGCTGGGGCTTGGAAATGAAGCACCAGCACTGAGGGTGACAGCCCGGGACCGAGATCTGAGCATCACAGCTCCTGCATGGACACGGTCACCAAGGGCTCTGCGAGTGCTGGGGAAGCTGGAGGGAAAAGCCCTTTTCTGCCAGTCTGCAAAAGGAACTTATGTCCCATTTCAGGCACGGGATTTTCATGCCTCAACGGAACTGCCGATGCTTTATTTGGATGGACTGTGCTGTGCTCCCTGCTTGGAGAAGAAATACAGTTCCGTGGAATTTCCTTGCCTCGTCTGAAATCACTGTTAACTACTGACACGCATCAAAGCGAAAAGAATTAAGAAAATAAGAAGTGTCCTGAAATAAATGCTGTAAACAACCACAAAGTCCTCAAAAAAAAAAATATATATATATACATGTTTTTAATGCAAATCGTCCCCTTTCGGGTGGAACAGAGCAGTTTGCATGTGGTGCAAAAAGGGTTTAACGTGACAGGTGTCATCACACCTGGTGTTTAGCACGCTAGTGTGCAGTCCACTGCACAGCACGTTTTTGCTATCGGGAATAATTCAGCGTTCACCTCTTTACCAACAGAGATACACGGTCACACTCGGCAGGTCACATAAATAGAGGACAGTTTATTTAGGTCAGAAGAGATAAGGGGCACCACCAACATGAGTAACTTCTGTCTATTGCTAAAGACATAATTAGAGAACTGCCTGCCAAATTTATTTCCAGCATTTAAGTACTTGCCTGTAATCCATGACCTAAGGGAGATACGGACTGCGTATCTGTATATATTAATGGCCTGCACTGGGAAAGTCTGGTGACCTCTTGCTGAGCGAGCTGAACTGTTCTTGAGTCTCTTGGGGGTAAAAATACAGCAATGAACTGAAACTCCCAAGGGATTTTCTCTTGCAAACATTAGCTAACATTTACGAATAAAAGCAAAAGAAAAATGACAGTGCTGCTCAGCCTGTAAAATTATATTGTGTAAATAAAAATAAAAAAAGGACAAGCTCCTCCATTATTCTCCCTCAGAGAAACCCAGCAACCTAAAGAAAACCAGGATCTGCAAGTGGGGTGAAGGATATTATGCTGCTTGTGCATTCATCCTGCTCTCTACCAGATTGGAAGAGTCTCTACCATCAAGGGCCCAAATCCCTGACGCACGGGAAGGAGCTGGAGCGCCTGGAGCCAGGGCAGCTGTAGACACAACTGTCAGACTGCGGGGGGATGCAGGAAGGGAGGCTCCGAGCATCCCAAAACAGTATTTTAGACACATGGCTAGAATTACCCGCTGGAACGGGGCTGCTCCATACCCCTGCTGCACCTGCTGAAATTCAGTTGAGTTGGCAGGAACTGGGGCTGCAGGGTCAGTCCCTGTGCCCAAACGAGAACCCTGGGGAGCGGCAGTGCCCTTGGGGAAAGCAGTCGACCAAAGAGAGTAACACCGAAAAGGAACTTACTGTTCTACCGGGAACTTCTACATCTGTGAAACAAACATGCTGCTACTCAGTTCATCTACTGATAACTGGGATATCTACAGTGGAAAAAAAAACAGAGAACACAACACGTTAAAACATTGTCTTGAGCTCGTTCTGTCTTCAGTTTTGGTTAGCAAGTACATCAGTGCCTTAGAAAACAGGAGCTATTCCCAAGATGTTTCTACTTTGCCACGCATTAAATACAGTGTAGTTGCACGGCTACTAAAGCCTCGTGGAGTAGGTGGCGGCTGTCCTGGGAGTTTAAACTCCACAGACAGTAAGATGGAGAAATGCCCTGAAACTAGCTGCCTGAAGGAGCACAGGACTCGTAGAGCCACAGCGGAAACTGCGCAGCTTTCTTCTCGTGAGCGGTACGGGTAGGACCTTGTCTACCTGAAAATAACAACGAGACACAGAGAGAGAACAGCGATACCTCCTGCAAGCAGTAAAGCACTGCCTAGGACTTACACAGGCCAATTTTCTACTGCAAGCCTTACAACCTTGGGCTAGCTTGTTCTCCAGCCTGAGAAATTACTGCCATTCAGCACTGCTAACAGTGTCCCAGAGGATAAAATGACACCCGGTTTTCTTTGCAATCACTCTGAACTCGAGAGTGTTGAGGAAGAGCTGAATAAAAATGCAAAAATAGTACTGGGGGAAAGGAAAAGTCCTTCTGCTTGAAATTTCCCTGGTCTAATCAGGAAAAAAAAAATGTGGCACACCAAATTATCAAGAAGCATCACCAGGACAGACTGTGCGTATACAGTTCAGGACTGGTGCAGAAGCAGCCATCACAACCCAGTATCCGCAGAGGGAAGTTTTGGAGAGATTTATGGCTAGGCAAACATGCATGAAATCCTTTACACTGAAGGCAGTGCCACAACAGCATGTACTGCACGTCCAGAGGAACTTCTGTACGGATGGGTGATGTTTCTGGGATCAATAAGCTCGAATCACCCCGCTATCACCCCTGCCCTCCCTCCTTTTTGAAATTTTCGTTGTTTTTAGAGCCCAATCTTGTGGCAGGGTCGGGGTGGGGAAGCTGCTTTGTGTTTTCACTTCCACTTTCAAGCCAGGACAGGCCATGCCAAAATACCACGGGGCAGGATGCTCGTGGTGGTATTTCTGCTCGCCGCCGAAAGCAGAAGTGCTGCGGGGTCTTGCGCGACAGCATCTTTGGGGCGTTTTACCATCTTTTTGCCTTTTTTTGATTTTTTTTTTTGTCATTTTGGTTTTTTTGCCCCCTCCCACCAGGATCAGGACCGTTGCGGAGCAGCCGGACGCCCGTCCCCAGCGCCGGTGGCCCCGGCCGTCCCTGCCGACCGCCCATCCCCAGGGCTCCCGCCGGGCCGGGCGGAGGGAGCGCGCGGCCGGGACCCCCTCTCCGCATCCCCGGGGGACGGGGCGGCCGGCGGGACGCTGCCGGCGGCTCGGGGGGGGGACGCCGCGCGGGGCCGCCGTGCCCTCGAGACCTCAACACGTGAAAGAAAGCCATTGAAAGGGCCAAACCTGATTGGCGGTAGCTGTTGCAGCGAAGGGGACGCTGGTGGCAGGAGTTGTTGCTGCAGACACAGTGGTGGGCGTAGCACCGTGCATCATGGGCACTTTTTTTCGGAAGGGAACCATGGAAGCGACATACGGGAGGGTGGAGCGGTTATGTAACCATGGCAACATGTGGCGGATTTGTTTTTTTTTTTGTTTTTTTTTTTTGGGGGCGTGGAAGGAATCGCAGCAACAAGCCATGTGACATCGTCATGAAGGATACATCGGGGCGCAGCATGCAATCACAGTGCAAAGCAAGACAGCGTTGGGAAAAAAAATAAACAAGAGAGAAGGGGAGAAGCCAATTACAATTATAATTAAGGAAAAAACCAAAACATTCTCAACACTTAGTACATTTATAAGCAGAACAATGATGTATTAGACTCCGCGGGCCAGATTTCCAAAGGGGGAGGGAGAGGGGAAGGGGGCGGGCGTGCTAGCAGAAGCCCACGGCAGCTCGCACCCGTGGGGAGTTAGAGGCAGCCAGCGCATGGTGCTTGCTTGGTGGCGGGGACAGGGACGTTTTGGCAAGCGCGCCAGCCCACCCGGCCCCTCGGGGAGCGCCGTGGCAGGGAGGGCTCTCGGCACGGCTGGGATCTGGCCGGGCAAGGCGGCTCCCGCGGCGGCGGCGGCCCCGGCGCAGGGGTTCGCTCGCCCGTCTCCTCCCCGGGGCTCGTCCTCGGCGCGGAGCCAAGGACCAACCGGCAGCCCCAGCGCCTGCCGGGCAAGTTTACGCTTCCCTATGTGGTCCTAAAGGATTTGGGAAAACGCTCCCCGCAACCCGCTGCCCCCCTCCTTGGTGATACGGAGGAAAAAGGAGGGAGTTGATTCGGTTGTGACTCTGCACCCAAAATGGCACTGGGGAGTGGTTTGGATGGTGACTGCGGCCGCGGGGAAGCGCTGCACACC
>JAUBNY010001208.1:1100232-1110368 GCA_032275445.1 Crypturellus soui
GTCCCGTTGGCACCACTTGGGACCAAACAAGTGGAGCCCAGAACTGGGCCTCGGAGCACGGCTGAAGTGACAGCCCCCGCGCGTCACCTCCCCAGGGCTGCCCTGGAGCCAGCCTGGCCAGGCGGCTCCTCTGCTCCGCTGCCGCCTTCCAGGGCTTGAAATTCCTCCTGGCTGGGACTTGGCACAAGGGCCTCGAGTTGGGAAAACACTCATTTCTACCAAGTTTGGAATAAACGTCGTGTAGATGTTTTCACTCTGCAGGAATGGAGAAGATGAAAAAAAAAAAGTGCAACCACTTTTGCAAACAGTCCTGCCAGGGCCTACCTCAGCTTGGGAAGGACTTGACGATTCCAGCCCAAACACTGCACGTCCCCAAAACCAGCCAGCCCAGCTGGGGCTGAAGCTTTGTTCTGCTTTTTTGTTCCTCAAAATAGAGTTGATTTAATTTCAACAGGGGGTTCTAAAAGCAGAATGTTTTTATTACCAACAAAACAACATAAAGCGCGAGGCCCTGATGCTGCAGACAGGGCTGGGAGCAGAAGCCCGTGGCCACACAGCGCTACCGGTGAGGATACGTGTTTGCAGGCAACGAGCTCTGCAGAGGGGCTGCTGCAGAGCTGGGGCTCTAGGGTACGGGCACCTCTGCCATTCCAGCCTCTTACTGCTCCCGTAAGACTAGATGAATCACTGCTGCATCACCACAGCACCCAAGTTCGGAATACCCAGTCTGGTTCCTCCTCAGCATCATTTTCACCCTGAGCATCATCAGCTGCTCTGCTTCACCCCTAAGGTTGGAGACAGCAGCTGAAGGGCTTCCCGCTCCAGCACCGCGGCGGGTTCTGCTTCCCTCTGACAATGACTCCCGGGCGCTGAGGATGCGGCTGGAGCACCACGAGCTGTTCTCATCCGCAGAGACGCCCTGCGGACCCGCGGCTGCAAAACCCCGTCAGTGTCTCGCTCTAAAGCCAGAGGCACCTCTAGTCCCCTATAAAACGTCACTCTGCAGGCGTGATCTGATCCATGGCCATAAAGCCCGCAGCTCGTGGTGCTCCTCAGCAGAGCACTTGCTCTTCCAGAGCCCTTGCAGCTCGAGGAAGAAGCCAGAAGGCCGGGGAAGGGCCGTTACTCACTTTCCTGCACTAGCTGCAGAGCAGCAGGGAAGACAACAGGGAACTGGCAGCAAATCTGCTGTGGGGATATTGCGTTGGGGACAGATAAGGACAGCTCCACTTCGTAACCTGGGTGGCCTAGGAACAAAATGAGGGAAAAAAACCACAACAGAACTCGGGCTCCTTGTGTGCAGACAGGCGCCTTCCCCCACTGAAGCCGGCTGCTTTGATACAGAGACCGGCCGTGCCTCCAGCACATGGAAACCCAGAGCGCGCGTGGCCGTGCCCTTATGCGCGGGACCGCGTTCACCAACCTCTTTGCCACCCAGAGCCAGGAGGGAAAAGCAGACAGCCTGCCCTTCCCAAGGCTTGGGCAGCGGCTATTAAAAATAAATCATTAGGATGTTCTATGAGAGTAACTTCTCCCCATTCTTCCCACGTGCCCCCCTTGCAGCAGGCTGCTGGCACGCGGCTCACTTGGCACTGCCAGCCCCAGCCACGCTGCAACGGCCAAGCGAGCAGGGCCAGAGCTTGCCCCGGGGCAGCAGAGCCCACGAACAGCGCGGGTGGCAACGCGCTGAAACCCAGGAGACAACCTGCAATGCACCCGGCTGCTGGGGATCGCCAGAGTTGCACCTTGTCTGGTGCATCCTTGCCTGGAGCACGTGGGTAGGAACGCCCGGGAACCGGCCTCGCGGTGCACAAACACGCCAAATCTCCCCTCGCTGCTGCTGAAGCCACCCAGACCGCGCTACAAACCTGGGAGCCCCGAGGCTGCGCTCACACTCGCACCGGGGTTGCTCTCTTTAATCGCGGATGCCAGCGAGGGGTGCCAGGGCAGACACGGGTGTCTGGTTTCAGTGTCTGCACTAAACGCCCTGTCACTCACCAGCGGCTCTGACGTGAAAACCCTTCAGCTAACGGTGCTCCCGGCGCAGATGAGGCCGCTGCAGATTTGGCTCCTGACTGCGCTGCCTTTTCCACAGACACCGACGAGTGCAGTGAGTGACAGGAAAGAGAATGAAAGGAGACCAGGCAGGAAAGGATTTCTATGTTTTGCACAAAACCAGGCCCCAAAACACAGCTTGTCTACATAACTTTTCCCTGCGTGAAGCAGCAGTTTTTGCCCCCGGAGGATCTCTGCGGGTAGGCGCATTCACAGAGCCCTGGCCCTGCTTACTCAGTGCCTGCAGCGCCGACGTCAAGACACAAAACCTTCTGCTTCCCGTCAAAGCCAGCACAAGGCAGACCTTGTCCTGGCCAGGGCTCCTCACTCCTGCCACAGCAGCGTGGATTCTCATCCACAGGGATGACAGGGAGCCGGCGGCAGAAGCTGCCACCCAGCAACGCCTTCCTCAGCATCCAACAGCCTGGAAATGGCACTGGGAAACAGAGGAGGCCGGAGCTGACAAGGCAGCGTGACCGTTAGCAAGTGCTACGGCTCCAGATACGTGTTCCTGCAGCCAAGCTGCAGCTTCAAGACTGGTTCAGTACAGACTTGACCTGCAATTCTCTTGCAGGCTCTAATGGCAAGCTGAAGCTATGCTGCTGCTTTGGGTGCGCGAGAAGCCCAACCCCGCAGCCACCTTGAGCATCGGCCCTGGCCCCTTGGAGCCCAGAGCGCCGCAGCCGCTCGCTGCCAGAGTGCACAGTGCCTGTCTCCATAAACTGGGGGTCATGGAGGGCCGCTGGGCTCTCTCCACGGATCCTGGAGGGCAGGAAGAGAAGGATCTGGTGAAATGGGAGACCCATTCACACTCCTGCCACTCTCCCCATGCCTAGTATGCCAATTGGCCTCCCCAGGCCAAGAGCCCCAGCACACCCTCCCCGCAGCCGTGAGCTCTGCTTCATGCTCAGCTCTAATTCTGCCCCTCCGATACCAAGGCCTAAGATTTCCATCCTTACCCCAGTGGGCTGGGACAACAGTTATTCCCTTCCTCTTTTCATCATCAACAACAATCCCTATTTAAAGATCATATCCACCCCTCTCCAGACCTCTCTGTTCACAGCACCAGGCACAGTCCTCTAACCCTTCTCCGCTGCTGAGCGGGACAGGAAGATCATTTCACTTGTCATACAGGAAAGGATAAGCAGCAGTGTCATCTGCAGGACATTTTCTTCCCTCACAGCAGCTTAACACTGCTGATTCACTTTCAACATGTGATCCCAGGTCCTTTTTCCAAAGCTACTGCTACACGCTGCATCATGCAGCATTTTTTTGCCCAAGTGCAGTGTTTCATATCACTTTGATTGAACTGGTACCCCTTTTTTCTTTTTTTTCCAGACTATTTTTCCAATCTGCCAACATTATCTGCATCTCTAGACCTGGTCCTGTAAAATGCTTGCAGTTCCTCCCAGATCAGAGTCAGAGAACGGTAAGTCTGAAAGGGACCTCCAGAGATCACCTAGTCCAACCCCTGCTCCAGCAGGGACACCCGGAGCGCGGGGCACAGGGTGGCATCCAGGCGGGTTTGGAAGATCTCCAGAGAAGGAGACTCCACAGCTTCTCTGCCTGGCACAGAGTTGCTGGTGCTCAAATGCTACTTGCAACAGCCTAAGAAAAACACAGCTCTGCAGTCTGTCTAGTTCTGACATTTTTCCGATGCTGCCCTAATGCCCCGTTACCGAGAGCCCTGGGATGTGGCTGGAAAGGGACTCACAGTTCCCAGGGATAACGCACGGATGTAACTGACGGATATAACTCGTGGGCAGCCAACTTCCGAAGTATATGGATAAAAACATGAGAATTAACTTTCGTAGCTGCAGGTAGGGATCATGCAGACCCTGCGAGATGGATATTCTAGCTCGGAATAAGCACAGCTCATGACACGTAATTTCCTGAAAACGTGATTAAAGCAGCCTATAAAAAGCATAACCACCGTTTTCCAATGGCCACAGGAGGGTCTTTGCTCAACATCCTTGAGCTTCCCACCTCTTGAGTCCACAGAACGATCTCCATGGGGACGTGCAGGGAGATGCTGCTACAAACACCCCAAAAGGGATCCCAGCCTAACTCAGCCCTGCTGCAGCCGCTAGCGGAACCACCTAAGATTTCTTGGGGAACAGACACCCCAAGGCCAAAGGCTTTTCAAATTCCTGCTCTTGTACAGCCCAGAAAAGCACTAAAGACAAGAAATGGAACTAAACACTAAAGACAATCATGGAATGAGTTTCCTCTGGTTTCTATGGATGTCAGGTCGATCCCTTCCCGAGCCTACATTTGGTTTTGGCTAAAATGAGTGAAGCCTGATGCTTTACATGATGCTTTGCATGAATTCAAATACAAGTAGGTGACACCTGGCAGCCGTGACAGTTTTGAGCTCCTTTGAAGTGAAAGCTCAAAGCAGAGCCCGGCAGCGCGTGCAGCACAGGGAGCCCTGGTCGAACACGGCAGACACCCGTGCTGGTGCCGGCACATCAGGGCCATCCTTGTTGTCCCCATGTCACCCTCGTGATGCTCTGCTGGGAGAGTTGTGCTTCACAAGGAGACGGGAGGAAGGACCGGGGGAAGAAAAGCGTCAGCATCATTTCTGCAACTGTATTCTGGACAAAAGCTGCAAACAGACAGCTAGGGACCTGCAGTGTCACTGCTCTCATTCAGGCCGTTATCCACAAAAACCAACCTCTGTTATGGATACAAACCTCGGACGAAGGCAGAAAAGCGGGACAGGCAGCGAGTGCTACAGCTCAGTCACCAACTGCGACCCTGACTGCCAGGCAGGGGACGGGGCTAAACAGAGTCACCATTTCTTCTTTTGGATCCTCCACACTCTGGGGCACCTCAGAGTTTCAACTCAGGAACATATTTACACAGAAATGCCTTACACACAGCTCTGCTTCTTTCCTGCCCAGTAGAAATCTACTCAAAAAAATCCCCGGAAAGCCACACACATGCACAAAACAGAGCCGTATCACCAGTGTGTGTGTGTGTGTGTATACATATATATATATATATATATTTTTTTTTTTTTAACTGATCACCTACCACAGCTTCTGCAGCAAGGTAGAGCACCAGTTGCAGAGCGCTGGGAACAAATAAACGCAGAGCACAGAGAAACCCTCCTGCAAAGGCCGGGCGTTCCCGAGAGCGCGCGGGGCCGGGGGGCGCCCGGCGGCTGCTCCGCATCAGCTGCTCTCCGCGGGATGCAGACGTGCTCATCTAGGGCTCTGTCACCAAGCTGTCAGCCTCAAAACGCTTGTCAAGCTGGTTTTCCTTACCGAGTTCAAGTGAGGGCAACACACAGCAAATACAGCAGCATTTCTACATCACCTCTCCCTTTCTGATATAGCCCTGACTAATGAGTTACTCCGAGCTACAACCCAAAGCTGCACAGCGCTCGGCTCCGCGGGCAAAGAAGGGGAAGAAAGGGGGGCTCGTTAGCACCCAGCTCCAGTATTGAAATCAGCAGCATCACCCTGGCAAACAGTTTCGAGGATCCAGGCATTGAATTCATCCCTGCTCTCACGCGGGATTTTTATTCCAAGTTGTTTGCTCTACTCAAAGGCTCTTACAAATTCAAAGCAGGGGTTTTGCTGGGGAAAAGCCCTGTCGCTCCTTTTTTATATTTTTACATCTTGACAACTCTTTCCAGCTCTGTTCTTCTGCCAAGCTCTCTTCACTGAGGCCAGTGGTATGTTCTGTTATACTCAATGAAAAACATGTATTGATTTTAGCCTCTTTGCTTTGTGGGACGGTTTTGCTTGCTCTGAGCAACAGGTAGTGCTTTACCAGGTCCAAGAAATATGTATCTAAAAAAGCCCAGCCCCTGTCGAACCATATTCTTCATGAATCATAGAGCTAAAGAGCAGAAAAATATGTTGTTTATCTGAGAAACTACTGCTCGCAATGAACAGCAGCCTCGTTCTGAGAGAGAGGGGAACAAAGGATTTGTCAAGCTTTTTCTTTCTTTCTTTTTTTAATCCACCAACACATTTTGATTAGGCTCCGTTTTGTGGGCTGTGCCGATCCATTAAAACTGTATTTGAGTGAGCTTGAAACACGTGCCCGGAATGGAAGGAGCAATTAGGAATTTCTGCACTAACCCTTTTTACTCTCTTTAAAAACTTATTCCGGTATACTCCCAACTTTGGGAATGCTAAAAGTACAATAAAATATATTTCTTAAATACAGCACCAAAAACATTTTTTTTTCCGAGCAGGATGAGCTTTTACAGAAATCACAAGCCGCAGAACTGCTCCAGCTGATCAATAATAATTATGAAAAAACACATTTAGCACCCAGTAAAGACAGCGTATTTAGAAATACATCTAGCCCTAGAATCATTTAATGTATTTAGAGTAGGACATGACGCACACGATGCCCTGAAATGTTGATATTCCTAAGGGTAAGTGTTTCAATATGGGGCTATTTGTAGCTAAAAGAAACCTATTTTACCTGCAAGATAGAAACTCTGGCACTTCATCAACTTTCTCGCCAAAATAAATTATAAAAGCTATGTCACTTTGCAACAATATTGCACAAATACTGTACCTATATTAAAAAAACCTTCTAATATTTTTCATCCACCTTGTGTCTCCTTTGGTTCTGTCCCTCCAGACCGCTATTAAACCCGGCCAGCTTCTGAAAATGCCAAGTGTAGTTTCTCTTGTCCCTTAAACTACTTTTTCATTGCAAATCCCCTAATCCAATTCTACAACTTTCACCGGCTGATTGAATCTGTCAAGGTCATATGGAAAGTTGATGCCTCTGACCTTCCTCTACCTACAGAGTCTGTTGAATATTGCAATTTAAGCAGACAAACCACACGTAGACAGAACCAAGCAAAAAGTACATTAAAGCCCAGGAGAATAAATGTTAGAGCATTATGCTCATGAATACAAATCCTGGACGCGCGACCACCCTCTGCTTCACTCCTTAAGTTCACACAAAGGAAAAGGCAAATAGAAAAGTGCAATAGAAAAGTGCAAACCCAACCCTCTCTCCTGTCCCTTGGAGGACACAGTGATGCTCAGAAAACCTCATTCTTGATGTATTTTGACAAGCAAAATGAAACTGCAAATAGGAAATAGTTGGGAGTTTTTTGGAACTTGGCAAAAATAACAGCTTAGCATTTCAGAACGAATCCAATTTTTGTTTGTGTTATTGCTTCACTCAAAGCAACAGCTTAATGGGCATAAACAGATTCTTGGTTTTCAAAAAATAATGAAAAAAAAAAGTCGCTCCCATCTGGGCTGACGATTCACAGGGATGATTTCCAATGTGGAAAGAGGCAGGATGTGCTCCAGCCTCAGCATCCGCAGGGACCCGGAGCAGGGAGCTCCCCATCCAGGCTCCCGTCCCGCTCCGCTGCCGGCAACACGAATGCCAGAACAGGACACACATTTGTGCCCGATGCTCCCTCTGCATCGGCTCCAGCAGAGCACAGGGCGATGCCATCAGTTCTCACTGCCCACGATTTATTTTACTCGGCTGAATTTACGGGAAAAAGAGGAGGCCAACAGGAGCAAAAGCGCGTACTTCTCAGGAGGAGCATCCCCATCCACAGCTGCCTGTTTGCACAGGACGGGCATTTCAAGGGCAGAGGTTTCTCTGCAGAATGGGCTCGCGGTGTTAATGCAACCTAAGGCAGTGCCAGACAAATGCAACGTCACCGTCTGGCTGAGCGCACAGTTTCTGAGCTCAGCCTGCAAAGCATGGGACGTTTCCAAACGCTGGTCACACGCACCAGTCACAGGCACCGCAAGGGCAGCCAGGCCGAGGGGGCAGAAACCAAACCCTGCGCCAGCCTTTCCAGCCCTGTTGGTTTGCAATGGATTAACTGAACCAGCCCCAGCCAGGGTAAGGTTTCTACCGATCTGTCCTAATTCCTAAATTCCTCACAGCCTCCTTGCTCCCTGCAGAGCATTTGGGGTCCGTGCAGATCGTTGCTGCCTCCCTCGCGCAGCTGGAGCAAGGCCGGGCCCTTGGACCACGCGGAGCGGGGCCGAGCAGGAGCCCAGCAGGTCGGAGCTAAGAGGGGACAGACACACGTGGCGAGAGCAGCACAACTGGAACCAATCAGGGTTTCATTCCCCCCCTCTTTTTTTTTTTTTTTTGCTTCGTGGTTTGTGTTTTCAATAACTGCCAGAGTCACATATTTAGGTTTGAGAGCATAAGGGAAAAGCCAGGGGAGGCAGAAAAAACTCAGGAACATCCCTGTGGACGCACTCGCTTAGTCGGATTTCGGCCCCAAAAGGTAAAGCGACCAAATCACTGCAGCCTTCTTTCCCCTCCCATTCCCTTCCCTATCATTGCTCTGTTTCTCCCTGATTCCTGTCCTCGATGCCAGCCGAGCTGCTCATCCTCGCCCTGGTCGCCAGCGCAGTCCAGCCTGGCGGATACTCAGCTTTTGTAGACCCTGAGGAACGTGAGGATTTACTTTCCAACAAAAAACAGCCTTTAAAAGCTATCCTGACAATGCGACATGCTGGGAAACACCTGACCTCATGCATTTCTTTCCGCCCCCAACAAGAGCTACCTTCAGGCTTTCAAACACAGCAGAACCCTTTTCTTCCCAGCAAGAAAACGCCCCGATGAGGCATAACCAGGACAGGAGCGAGCTGCAACGCCCATATCCTCTTGCGTTTCGGCAAGGCGGGCTCCTACCGGCGCTGGATAGGGGAGGTTTTGCTGCTGAGCAGGGTGACCTTTGCTGAGGACACCTGCAGCCCCTGCAGCCACGTGAGCAGAGCTGCTGCAGAGATGCTCCGGTGTCGGCAGCGGCGCTGGGAGGCAGCGGGGCTGCTGCAAAGAGCCCTCGCGCCTGCTCCGACTGCGAGAGGAGCTGCCCTGTCAGAAACCCCTTGGACCAGGGTTTGTCACTCCTACAAAAAGAGAAGCACTAAAAGTGTTTCCTCTGACAGGGCTACTCCTCACAGGCTGTGCTCTGAAAGGAGGCTTGAAGTTATTCACATACAATTCACCCAATCGGGACGACAAAAGTGACATTTGGTGGCGTTTCAATCCTAGTTAATGCGAGCTCCATTCTGAGTAAATACTCTCAAAGATCTTATATCACCAAGGGCTCTTCACAAAATGCAAACAAAACCCACAGAGCAGCGGCAAAACCTTCTTAATCCAAATTGCACTATCCTGCACAAAGCCTCAGCGGGGAATGCTTGGCTCTGTGAATAGAAGTATTCACTGACGCTCCAGCTCAGGGTCCTGCTCCCAAGTGCTACTCAAGCCCCGAACAGGATGGTCCCAGCCTGGAGAGTTTACAGCCTCAATACACAAGACTTAGGGGAAAGGCAAACACCCGGCCAGGAGAGGTGTCAGTCACAGCCCCGCGCTGCCGTGGAGAGTCCCCTTCCCTCCTGCGCCTCCCGACGCTGCCAAAAGCTTCAGCAGGGACCTCTCACCACTGCTTCTTTATAAATCAACATCTCCAAGTTACTGGTCTTCTATAACCCTGAAGCCACCGGAGAGCACGGCGGAAGGGGCAGCTGTTTGCAGCTGCAGCAGAACTAACTTGCTTGCAGCTCCTGCAGGCGGAGGCACCCGATCCGGCCTGCGAGTTACCTGCACGGGCTCCGCAGGCAATCCCGCCTTCCCTCCTCACCCGCAGAGCTTGCCGACTCTGGCAGCAGTTTGTTGGGAAGCGAGCCCCTCTGGGAAGCTGCTCGGAGCATCTCCCTGCTGGATCACTGGAATCAATGGCCATGGCCACGCTGCCCCAGCTCCCGCATCCCGGCCACGCTTCCCACCTCCGCAGTGATGCTCGAAGTGCCATTAAGGCACCACAAGTGCCTTGTTTAGCGCCAAGAGACCCCCTGAGCTCCCCACGCCAGCTCTCAAGCGGGTGCTGGTGACGAGGGGGAGCAGGTAGTCCCTAACACCAACACGGCTGCGTCGTGAGGGGACCTCGCTCGTGCTCAGCCACCTCCTATGGGGATATAACCGTGGTGAGTACCACGAGAGTACCAGGTACAGCGAGAAATCACAGCGCCGACGGAGGCAACGGTCGGAGGGAGAGGCAAAGAGGGTCAGAATGCCTCGGCCATCTCGTTCCCGGTTCTGCGGACTCT
>JAUBNY010001208.1:1500809-1511437 GCA_032275445.1 Crypturellus soui
GCGGTGCGCTTGGGGGCTTGTTCCTGTTGTTTTTGCCTTTGTATTTGTTTTATTTCTTTGCTCTTTCTCCCTGGTTCACCTCGCTGGCGCGCAGGGCCGAGGGGTGGCCCTGCCTGCTGCCCCGCCGCTGCTTCTGCTGCGAAACAGGGCGGTTTTGGGGAACGCGCCCGCGGGGAGGCCCCGCGCCATCCCCTGCGCTCCGAGGCCCCGCGGCTGGTGAACACGGCCCTTGCTGCAGTCCCCAGGGCCCAACGCGGTCTCGGTTTGGGGTGAAAAGCGGCGGGATGGGGCACAGGGCCTAGCTGGGCCTACTTGTCCCCCCCTGGCCCAGGCCGGGGGGTCCCGGGCGGCCGCGGCCTTCCCAGGAATGCCAGAAATGCGCTAATTGTGTCGTGCCGGCGCCGCGATCCCGCACGGACCGGAGGCAGTCACCCCGAAAACACACACGCGCGCGCAGATACCCATCCGTAACGCACAATTCCACCCACGGGAGTAAATCCACCCAGTTTCTAACTTCCGCTGCGCTCCAAAAATATACACATATACATAAAATAGGTGCCTTACTTAACCCTAATCATCAATATCTGAAGTTAGAACAAAAAGGTCCCCATGGAAACCAGGCAGTAATCTATCAGGATCGCCTCCGTCGCCCAACCAGAAAGGGGGCTTTTGTTCGGCGCGCGTTTGCTGCTGTTTAATTTCTCTTTTAGTGGCGGCACCGCGGCTCCCCCGGGCCCGGGACAAAGGCAGCGGCGGGAGCGCTCCCCGCGCGCGATGGGAGGGCTCTCGGGGCCCGCGGCGTCGCGCTCGCTCGAGCACAGCTCTGGGCTTTCGCTGCCGGGGTTAAAATCACGCAGCCAGGTCGCTCCTTGCAAACTCCGGTTTCGCCAGCGGATTTTCTAACCTGTGTCCGGGAGCTTGCAAAGAGGTTCGTATAACACGGTGGCTGCGTTTAAATGCTCTCCAAAGTCCCCTTCTGAAGTCCCAAGCCAAGAAGAGTGACAAAGAACAAACAAAAATATCGCATTAATGTCAATAATTTTGCATGCGTATGTTAATTTGTTATCAATGCTGCCACAGAAATGGAGTGAATTGCCACAGTAAGGAAAATGTCCCAGTTATTCATGAATGCGCAACGCAGCATGGAAGATATTCACAAATAAAGGGTAGTTTGCATCTAACTATGTAAAACATAAACTTTCTAAAACTTGTAGCAAATAAGCATTAAATATAAAACATTGTGCTAAAATAAAAATGTTTCTTTATGTGAGTGTGGAAGTATATGCTTTGTTTTGGTACTTTTGGTATGGAAAGTTGTAAGTATTATTCTCCCCAACGTTATATAAAGAACAAAATTGTGTATCTGTCTGCAGCAGCTTTTACCCCACGCACGCTGAAAAATGTTTCTCTCTTTTCCATCAGTTCAAAAATAAATTAGTCTTTCAACAAATAGAGACTGAAGATGGTGAAATAAGTCTACATGAAGCGTTACAAAGATAAGATTAAATGGTATTTTTACATCCTCCTGCTGACCTTTGACTTGTATTTTTGTGTGTCTTGGAATGGAGTCTTCGGGTTTGCAAATACATCAGTCGCTAAAAACCAAAAAGTAATAGTTCAAGAAAAGCCTCCTGCAACATTTCGTGGTGTTTTGCAGGGTATTGTCCGACCGCAGCATTCATCTGCCATGTCAGCTAGGCAGCAAGTTTAGCACTTTGTTGATGGCCTTTTCAAACGCGCGTGATTTATAGATTATAAGGTGGTGCTTGTAACCCACGCTGCTGTGGTGAGGTTTTGTCCACGTTAAGAGGACAATTATGAAGAGTGAGTGAGGTGTAACTCCTACATAGAGCCACAGAGGAAAAAAAAAGGATTTGCTCGAAAATCACTTTCAAAAATTCTTGTGAAATTAAATATTTCACTTATTTCTTTCATCGAAAATGCATTTTTTTTCCTGTAATCAGACCATATGCATGCATGCAGGCTGCGAAGATATTTCTGTTTTCTTCATTGCACTTTTCTCCTCAGTGTTGCAGATATTGTCTCCTGTTCCATGTTATCTTGGTTACTGATTCATTCATACTGGAACGCCTGTGTTCAAGGATTGCCTTGGACTGTCTCCTCCGCTTCTGCTTCCCTCAAGCGTCAGGACTATTGTGTGACCCTTGTCATGCTGAGGAAAGCGCAGGGAAATGTGCTGGACTATCCGGGCGCACACTAAAAAAGAAGTGAAAATCAGAAACAAATAAGAGAGGTGCATCTTTCTGGGGAAAAAAGTCATTTTTTCAAAACAACTATTCAAAACAACTATCCAAAGATGCTATCAGTTGGTTGGAAACAACATTTTTGTCAGGAGAGTGGAATTTATTTTGCAAAACTCTAAAAGTCATGAGAAAAACTTCTACAGTTGCAGAACAACAGCATGAAATCAGTGCCAAAATAATTATTTTCTAGCCATACCAGGAGTCTTTCAGACATAATATTTTATAATTTTGGAAAAGAATGTTCACACAGATCAGATCATCTTAGAAAGGCACAAATGAATGCAAAGGAATATATTAGAGAAAGTCCTTAATCATTAGCCACAGAGTGACTCTCTGATCCTGCAGAGCCTGCTGACTTTCCCTGCGAACGCTCTCACACTCTCCAGTTTGCTAAATCTTTGCAGGACCAGAGTTCCTTAAAGATTTATATTCATTTGTTTTCCATACACTCTGGATTTTTCATAGCAATTATGGATTATATGCCATTCACTGCTGAACTGGCTTTGTTTTAAAGCATTCAGCTGTAAAATATGTAGAATGAAAATTATTTTCCTCTTGTGAGGAAAGAATAAAAGAAGTATTTTGAGATTAACATTCTTTTGTTTTCCTTCAATGTCATTTAAAAATTTAATTCATTCAGATTTTGGAATAATCTTTATTTACACTTCTCTATGAAAAATAATTGAAATAGAAATTTATAAGAGGCTTCACACTTTTACTATATTACTAAAGCAAATTTGAAATTGTTATTCTTCTAGTTTATTTTTACTTTATTTGTAAATATTTAATATAAAAAATGAGATACAGCTAACTTATACTCTGTAGTAGCACAGGTAAGACCAACCTACATATAAAAAGAGTAACTATTTGTACTGATAAACAAATCTATAATAATCACAGTGGCCCCAATGTCTAATGTTATTTTTTTTTACATTTTTGATGTTGTGTTAATTAATGTAACACTTGCTGTATATCCCATATGCTTTAAATGTTTGCTGCCTATTAATATCTCAGACCTGTCTTTTTAAGAGATCACTGGCAATCTATTACAATGATATTTATTAAATTAAAAGGTAAATATGAAGAATGAGAATCTGTCTTGCATTTATTTTCATATTTTGATAGATATCTAAATACACTAAATTCTGTGTTTAGCTTTCTTTTTTTGGGGCTTTATTTTGTCTCCACATTATTAATTGGTGGCCTGAAATTGAATTTCTGCAAAGCTTGTATGCACTTTCAATAGATTTTGATTCTCAGAGTTGTTCCCACTTTCTTTAACATCAAGGGAATTTAAATTAACTTTGCCTTTCACTGTACAGAGCTCTCCAAATGTATTTTTCTGGTTTCACATGGGTTAAATCCTGAACTCTGGATGTAAGTTGTCTAATGGAAGAGACAGCCACTCGCATGAGTAAATGACCCCTGTTGCATCCACAGGATAGGGCCCTGCCCTGTGTAATGCAGAGCTGCTATACTGGAAATATTAACGCAGGAAGAGATTTGGATTTTTTTTCATGTCAAAATCAATTCTTTGAAGATCAAGTTTTGAATGCATATGCAGCCTGGCCATATATTTTCTCTTGTTCTCAAGGGAAAGGCTTAATCTTGTTAAACACATCTTCAGACACTCACACATCCTCCTGCCATTTTGGTAAGATCATTGATTTTGCCTTTCTAAGTAACTTTACTAAAGTCTCTGTGGTTTGAGATTTGCCTTTCTCATTAAAAAGTTTGCACTGCAACTGCTCTGCTTCATTTCTATCCAAACATACATATTTTTTTCCAAGACAGTTTCCCAATGTTGCCAAATATTATTGGCATTTTGTTGAGTTTTCTTACCTCTGTACGTGACACGGCATTTTATTTCATGCATATTTCCCTAACATTTTAGTTCTGAAGTACAGTTTTTGATTTTGTAACAGTAGAGTTTTCAGTAAGAAGACAGTGCTTAACAGATGTTATTTCTCATAAATAGCAATCAGAATATGTTGCCTAGATTTTGTGTAAATCTTAAGCTTCATAAGAATCCACATTAGCATTAGAGGTAGAAAATACTACACAGGATGAGCCACGTTCCTACATACACACTTAGGCCGTTAACACTATGCAAAAAAAAGCTTAAACGGGTCTGTATAAATTTGCAATCCAGGAAAACTGTGTTGAGGAGCAATAATAATTTTCCATCGAAACAAACTGCTATATGAGGGCAGAACCTGATCTTTCAGACACTTTGTACAGGCTACAGACACCTGCAGTCACACCAATTATTCAGCCCCATCTGTATGTGCGAGGTCAGGGAAGACTTTGGTCCCAATCCTGCACAGAATTTCCTAAAATTCCCCTGCAAATCATGGAACAAAGTGGAACTTGCTTGAACTTCTTCAGCATGCGTAAACTTAAGAATACTCAAGTCATTTCTAGATGAGACAGATACCTACAAATTACACTTCCTCTGCAGCACGTGACATTTAAGAAATGAGTCAATGAAATGCTGTGACACTAAGGGTCACATATGAAGTTTTTTTATGTAAAACTTTTGCTTTTTTTTTCCACATTGCAGAATGCAACACAGAAGCTCCCATGTTGCCCGCTAAACTCATAGAGCTTCCCTACATGCAGGGGGCTGCTTAAATTCATTAGGAATGGGCTGGATGCTCCTACTTCTGCAGGTAAGATGCTCCCTCGAGCATCCTGCATCGAAGCCCGTTCTTTGGGAGCACTGACCACCGCCTCCGCAGAATTCAGGGAGAGATCTGCAAAGGCAGCCAGAAAACCATCAGTGGATGCAGCCACTGAATTAAAAATACTCCCAATTATGACAGGACCCTCCGAACAGGACAGTTGGGAGAGGTGTTTCTTTATGTGGGTTATGAAGCTGTTGGACGAATAGTTTCCTTGCGGTGATTTCCCTGCCAAAGTTGTGTGTGGAGCTGTGCAGCTCCAGTGAGGCTATTGCACAGCTCTGTGGAAATGCAGGGAAGAGCTCAGCTCCTGCAGTGGGATCCTCTGTGAAGTGACATCAGGGTCTTCTCCAGCCTGCAGAGCAGCTCGGAATTACAGGAGCATAAAACAGTTTAAACCTCCAAAAGCAGTTTAAACCTGCACATGTTCCCTGTGCTGTAGCTAGAGGCATAACAAAAATCTCAGCTCTCCTCGTGGGGCACTGCTTTTTTCAGTGAATGCTCTGCGCCTGCTCTAGCTCCTTACGAAGGAGAGAAAGTGCGTTAACAGGAATTTAACACATTTTTTGGATGTGCATACATAAAACATGGTCCCGTTTCCCCAAGCCTGAGACATTCTGCTAGAAAATAAAACATCCCAGGGGATAAACAAATTTCAGCACAAAGCAGAATGTGCAATGTGAAAAAAAAAAAATCTTTGAGTAAGTCCACTGGAAGTAAGGCTAGGGATGGAGAGAGGCAGGAGTTCACATCCCAAGATTCAGGAAGATCTGTATTTTTTGGCAAAAGCTCCCCTTGCCCGTATGGGAGAGGAGCTCTTTCTGTACCAGAATGCGGTGGCAGAGGCGCTGCATCGGGGACAGAGGGTGACATTTCTGTCTGAGATGCTCAGAGGGGCTCAGCCTGCCCTGCTGCCAGCCCCGGCTCTGCCCCCACGCTGCCGAGGAGCTGAAGTGCATCGCGGCCAGAGGAACGAACTGCCCCAGCCTCTGCCTTATATCCACACACTCCAAACAACCAGGGAGGCTTGGGGTGACACTGGGGGCTGCAGCGACTCCTATCACATCTGCCATCCTCTAAACCCCGACAGAAAAATCCTAATCTTCATCCTTAGATTCTCATGGAAATTTGAGGCCAATTGTGCAAATATTTACGCATGCAAATAGCATCTATGTGAGTATAGTTACTCATGCATGCAAGTATTTGCAGGATGAATCTTTAAAGGCAGGTGTCATCTAAAAATATTGGTATGTCTAACTTTCTCCAATTAATTCTTGTCGGTTTTACCATCAGAACCATGTCATTTCGGAACACAAATGAGTTCATGTCATCTGAAATAGAGAAACATTTGTTAACTTCTGCCTCCTACAGAATTGAGACAAAAAAAAGGTTAATATTACAAGCATGACTCAGTCAAAAACCAGACTTTCTGAAAACTACTTAATAATCACAGGCAGACTTAATTTTCCCAAAATACTACATTTTAGTATTCTGGTTTATCACAAATATTTGTTCTCTCATGCAAGGATTAGAAGAAACTAAAGAGACTAAAGATAGAAATGAAAATGAGAAATAAAGGGTTTGTATAAACTATAGAAATGCATTTATATTGGTCATTCTAAAGCTTTGAAATGGCTTAGTCTGAATAACTAAGGGAAAAAATGAAAAGGCAAAAGATTTAAGGGCAACCAGCAAGAAAGCAGCTAGTAAGAGAGTGCTCTTTTCAGATCAACGTGTGTCCTCATGTAAATGTAAATGCTTAAAAATAATGACAGCAATAATTATTAACTTATCATCACACTTACTACTGAGAAAAGAGTTCTAGATAACTACCCAGCTTTATGAGCTCCACACAGGAGTGAAACTCTAAGTAAAATATATATTATGCAAAACAAACTTTATGCAATTTCAGCTAAGAAATGCTTTGAGGTACCTTGTGACAAGGCGCTGGGTCACGACCTAGGTCTTGAGAAGCCTGAGTTAGTAGATGTTAGTTTTCGTTGGCTCTTTGTTTACCGTGGACTTAGACATTTTGTATTATTAAGAATCTGTGGCTTATGAGGACATTCTATTTATCTTACCAGTCTTTTTTGATGGAAATGCCTGAATTTTTTTGGAAACAGGGATTTTATTGTGGATTGTGGGTGCCCCTTGGAGAGGCTTATTTTTCGGGACAATAGTTTTCCTTAGTGTCACTACCCTTTTGATTTCCCAATGGTCACAGGCTCTCAAGGTCGTGCAAAGTGCATCCTTTTGTTATAATGGACCCCGAATTTTGTATAAAAAGGCAGCAAAAAGATCTCTGCCTAGTTATTTAAAGTATGTTTTCTGCCAAGTACTCTGCATTAGATTTTGGCTGATCTGTTTAAAAATCCGATAATTTGAAGGATAAAATGTTTCAAATCAAAGAGTATTCTCAGTATACTTTATTTTTTTATTTATTTGTTCACATGAAACACTGAAAGGTAGATTCTGAAGCAGAAATTTCCATATAAACCTCTGCATAATTTATACATTTGATGTGTCTGTGATATTGTATCTTAAGCATATTGTAATGAAAAGGATGAAAACAGTAAATCATTTTTTGTTTATTCTAATTTAGGTTAACTTTACCTTACAAATGTAGATAGTTCTTTAACATTCCTTCTGATGAGCACTGCAGTGAAAAATGTTGCTCACTGCTATGGTATATCAGCTCACTGCGTTTTTTGGTTGCTTTGGGCTGGCTTAGAAGGTAAACAGTTCCTCTCAGTTTTAATCAAGTAGCACAAAACTTTGAGGGCTGAAAATTCAGGAAGATTAATATGAATTCTACCTTTAAAATTTCCCCTGAGATTGGTCTGTGTTTGCAATTTTCTTTGATCTCAGTAACATCAAGTCTTGACTAAAAGTGGGAAAAATGCATCAAACCTTAAGAGTATCTTGATTCTTTAATTTACTCTTTGTCACCAGATTGCACAAAATCCCATATAAACTTATTTTCTGCTTTGTAAGAAATATATTAAATCACTTTACAAACTGTTTGAAAACATGACTAGGAACAAGCAGAGTTTGCCTTCAAAATGTTGTTGTCTGCATGATGTGCCTCGGGGCTCAAGAGGTCACTTGTAGGTTTGGGCTTTTTACTAATTTTTTAGAATGTCTATTAGACTGCAGGCTCTTACTGTGCTGCTTGTTCCTGGTTTCGCATAATCAGTTTTAGGAACTTTGTGTAACGTCTTCTCACTATAAAATCTACAAGCAGAAATAATAATTAAGAAGAGCACATGCATTAGCAACTCCAAACTTGGTGCTTTCAGAACTGTTTAATTGCATTTTAAAAATTAATGGTTCTGTGTTTCTGCTCACATGATCAATAGTTGCAACATGAAATGTATTGGTATGTATCAGTCCTTTTAGTATGATTCCCCCAAAACAGTTTCTTATAATCTCTTTTTTTTTTAACTGTTAATTTTTGAAGTTGAAAATAGTATATTTTAAAATATTTTTAATGGTATGTTTTTTTTGAAATGTAGACTATTAAAACTACATCTTTTGAACTCTACGCTTTTACTTATTTTTGTTTTTGTTTTCCCAAGTCTCTAAGAAGGAAAAAATCAGTTGATTTCACTTCTGCTTGCAAGCACTATCCAGGCATTTTCATTGTCTAAAGCTGTTCCACTAGCACAACACTTTAACTTTTCTCTACAAATCCCTAAATAATACTTATATATGAAGAAAACTATCCTAACTGCCTATTTTACCTTTACATTTTTTTATTATAAAATTTTATGAAAAGGAAATTTAATTATGTTTTACATAAATTACCAGGCAATGTCCTGATACAAAGCTTATTAAAGTCAATGGAAATTTTTCTCTCCACTGATTTCAAGTTGATTAGAAAGCCTTTCAAGAAGACTTTAACAACAGTTAGTAACATTTTTTAATTTTATATAACAATATAAAACAGTACAAATTACTTTGTGAAACTATCATGAGTCTTGCACTTAATTTTATTTATCTGCACTTTTTATTTGCAAGATAGATTTTTTTATGTTTTGCAGTACTCAATGGGGAAAAAAAGACTTCAATAGCAGCTTTGCTTAATTAAGAATTTAGGACCAGTCCTCTTTTTTTTTTTCTTTTTTCTTTTTTTTCTTTTTACTTGAAATGTTTTCAGGTCAAAGTAGAGCTGATTCTCTAATTAAGCTCTTACATGCTGCTACATTCTAGTAATGATAGAGATAGAAGGCAACAAATTCACTAAATCCTCCAGTCATGACAAATCAGGTTATTTTCCCATCTGCTCCTATTTGCTAGAATCACTTTTTTAAATTTACCCCTCTGCTTCCAACAGAGCAGGCTGAAAAATTTTATTTACCTCCGAGTTACATATTTAATTTGAGATGCTGAATCCTTAAAACATCCCGTTTTGCACAAGTTGTTTTTTAGGGAATATGGAATTTTCTTAGAAACCAAGTTTCCTTTTTAGTTTAGATCCTTTATAGAGCGTTTGGATGATGCAAGACATAGGCATAAACAGCTACACAAAGGAAACTGGGATTTTATTGTGCATTCCTGGTGCCCCTTGAAGAGCTTATTTTTGTGGACAATAGTTTTCCTTCGTGTCACCACCCTTTTGATTTCCCAGTGGTCACAGGGTTCCAGGGTCGTGAAAAGTGCATCCTTTTGTTCCCCCTAGCCTAAATTCCATATAAAAAGGCAGTTAAAGGACCCTAAACTTGGTTAAGATTGGGAGGAGGGTATTTTGTGGAGCAGAACTTCACTTGTATGCTTTGCTAAATTATAGTTAAGATTACAATTCGAGACCACCAAACACAAACATTGCCAATTACCTATTCATAAACCCACAAAACTAATCCTGAAATAGCTTTTAGCACTCAAATAATTAATAGTGGCAACTGAACAACAAAAACACAGCCTTACTTTAATATCTAAGTGTAATTAGAAAACGTTAAGATTAATTCTGTAGTATCCTTTTAAAAGAGCTTCACTAAGTATTTGAAATGTTATTGAGATGCATCACACTACTAAATCATTATCCATTCTTTAAATTAAATCATGCTTCTTAGGGACTCTTAACTCTTTCAAAAAGATTAATGAAAAATGATTTTCTGACAGGAATTTTAATAGCCCATCTTGGAAAATTTTCAAGAAAGAAATTATTGTGTTATTTATTTATACAGACATCAATCTTAAAATATTAATCCAGGCATACTAAAACAAAAAATATGCAATATGCATATTGTAATATTGCGTATTTTATATGCAATATCTTATACGCAATAGTATATGTGTGTGACAGCCGTGCAGCTTTCTGCCGTGCTGTAGGAAGGTTTCTATGTTTGTCATTCAAGAGGGTTTGTTCAGGGAGGGCACAGCCCAGCATCTCATTGCTGGGATTTGCAGCGTGATGGGATCATGTGCTGGATAAAGTCAGCTCTGTCCCAGGAGAAAGGTGGCACTAACTCTTGGATTCCTACCTATATGCACATCTAAAAAGGTCTGAAGTGCCTTTCCAGGTCCTACTGAGAGTACTAGCATCTCCTGGGTGGATAAGAGCACATGGAGAGGGGCTGGAAGAGCTGGGAGAGAAGAGAGTTGCTCATGGAGCGCTGGAGCCTGCAGTGCTGCATCCCTGTGCTTTGCAAGGAAGCTCCAATCGTATGTTTTAAAGATA
>JAUBNY010001208.1:1528689-1542197 GCA_032275445.1 Crypturellus soui
CCCCCGGCACCGTTATCCGCCTCCCTGCGCGCGGCGGGACGCGCCTCGCTCCGCTCGCCCCGCCCGCGGCCTCCTTCCCGCCGGGATCCGCCCCCCCTTGTCTGCGGGTCCCGTTTCCCCCCCACAAATGCGGCGCCTAAGGGGGCGCGTCGCCCTTGGGGTCCCGCCGAGCCCCCTCTTTGGGCGGATTCCGCCGGGAAGGGGTTCGGGGCCCGGCGGGGCCTGCGGCGGCCTCTGCGCGGGGGGAATCGCGACAACCTTTCCCTGAAGCGCACCCCAAAACCCCGTTGGTCCCCCGCGGGCAGCTGCGCATCCGAGGAGCTTTATCGGCTCATCTCCCGCTCGCTGCCGAGTGTGGAAACTTTCCTGGGGATCGCTCGGTGCTGCTGCCAGCCCTACCTCACCTCGGGCGCTTCCCGTGTAATTTCGACCTACCTCCCTATTGTTTAGGCTTTCAATGATTGTGCCCACTCACTTCCCACCCTTTCCTACCTTTTTTATTTATTTTTTTTTCCTCTAGGAAAAGCCCCCATCCTGCTTTTATAGCGGCCGTAGGATCCTGACCATGACTCTAGCTAAGGTTTCCCTTAGACTCTTTGCGTTAGGTTCTCAGCTACAGGACCTCTGTTCCTGTTCCCTTCCCTTATCCTCTACCCCTGAATAACAGCCCCTTGCCCCCAAAATAGGGACTATAAAACACTCAGAGTTTCCTGAACAGAGAAGCTGTAATCTCTAGTCATCTTGAAATAGATGTAAATATTTCCTATAGGTTTTCCTGTCAGTTTCCAAATCACTTTGTTAACAAATTTAAGAGATTTTTTTGTGTGTGTGTGTGTTTGTGTATTTCTTTTGGAGAGGTTATTTGGATATCTGAGATTTTTCTTGTCATAATTTAAATCCTAAATATATATATTTTTACTATAAATCTGTAACCATATAGACCACATCAAAACAAACTTTGTCAGAAAATGTAGCATTTTGATTCCTGTCTTTTGTTGGAAGTACAAACTTGAGCTTAACTTCTATAAGCAAGTTGTTACACTTGCAGTATACTGAAGTGATCAATGGAAATTAGATTTCAGGTTACTCTCCCTTCCTAAGTGCCGAACAATATCTCTAAAACCATATCTTCTAAAAACTATTTTTTTTTTCTCCTGAGAGTCCTTGAACTTTCACTTTTTCTTTCCCCTTCCGAAATTTGCTTTCTAGCACTCAGTAATATCAATATACAGTAAAACAATTGTAAGTACAGTAGAGCATAGTTCTTTAAAGATAAAATAAAGATGCATTAGGGAAAACACTATATTGAATAATATAGTGGACACTTAAAAAAAATAGAAATGCAAATGAACCAAAAATTTTGAGTGGAAAGTCACTGAATGAGTGTCTTGTGTGATTTTTAAGGTAGGTATCACCTCCCATTTTTAGACCATGTACAGGGAACACGTGTAATAAAATGTATATAATGTATGTGTGTAATAAAATACCTGTGTTGTACTACACATGGTATTTTTTTATTGTTGGAGATAGCACTTTATCTTTTTAGTCAGTGATTCTGTAGTACATGATTTTCAGTGAACCTGTCTACTATTTTTTTTTCTCATGAGGTTGGTATGCAAGATTCCTGGCAATAAGATTTTTAAACAATATTAAAAGATATTGATTAGCTTTTTAAACATGGAAAACAAGTACTAAGGTTAAGTTGTATTATTTTTTCTCACTCATGTGAAACACAGATTGGTACTTAGCAAACTGGATTCACTGTTAGATTTTTATGATGAAAATAAGACTTGAGTGTTTACCTTCAGATTTCTGGGTCTGTGATGCAACTGCATATCTTGGTTCATCTTTTGCAAAAAAAACCAGGTAGTTTTAAAGGGATAGAGTAAGACATGTATTGCAGCACAAAGAAAAGTGATCCTAATTATATCAGAATACATCAAATTTCTAATATTTATGAGAATAATTTAGAGATAGATCTCTGAAGAAAATGCTTCTGAAATATTTCCTGATATTCATTTTTTTTCTGCAGTTTTTAGAAATGTATAAATAATGTGAATACTTAGTTACATGGAAAAGACAAATGCAAAGAACACAATTTTGCAAAGAAATCTTCTAGATATCCCTTTAAAATATTTTCAGAGTAAATATTCTGGTGAGAAGAACATGTGTTTCCTTTAGGACCTACTAAGGTGTTTTTTGGTTTGTTTATAGTATGAATATTTTATTTAAGTGTTAAATTATTTGTAATTGAATAGTTATTTCAAAACATTTTTTGCTAAATTATTTTTCATTACAACTACATCATTCATATAAGATTACGTAGATATTTGCATTATTTTAACCTCAATTTAAGCCTTTAAGCATCAAGTATCTCAAGAAGTGAGGCTGTGTGAGATGTACATGCTCTAGTGGTGTACTCTCTTATGTGCCTGTTCAAGTGCACTGTCAGGCATGAGGCTGAAGGCATTTGATTGCTGCTCACTAAGGTATTTCTTGCAAAGTTCACTGTTCTTACAAGTTAAAGGTGAAATGAACTTAAAATTTTTGGGTTCTATGAATTATTTACATTTCTAAAACCTAAATTTCCTTACAATAGCTGCTTTTATAATAGCTACAGAAGTCTGGAGCAGCTGTATCCAGTATTTATTACGGGAAAAGATTCCTATTAAGTCAGAAGCTGTGCATATATACTCAAGGAAATCCCTCATCTTCCTGAAAAGTAGTTATGGCTAACAAAGTTCTTAGTGATAGTGTCTGAATACAAAGCAAAAATAGTGTGTGGAAGGAATGCACTCTTAAGATGGGTAGACCCAAATGACTGTGTTTGAAGGTATATGTATGAAATTATATATATCACAGAACTTCTTGAATTTTAAAACATTCTGCTAATGTAACCCATCAGCGTGTGATTTATCTTGTGATTTATGCTTCGAAGACTTTTTTTTTTTGTTATTTTTTCCTTACTCTTCTTTTATAGGTCTTTTTTCTGGCTTCCAAATCTTCAAGGTTTTTTTTTAAAAAATTAAAGAACATTGTGAAAGTCTCTATTTCCTTCATTCTAAAACCAATTCTCCTTTTTACTCAAAAACAGTCTTACCAAATTGTCTTTTTTTTTTTCTTTAGAAGAATACAGTAGAGTAATTCTTTTATGTTTAATACTTAAGGACTCTCTATTGCCACTGCAAAAGGGTCTGACTACTTTATCCAGATTGGCACATTTTTTGTGCAAATCAGCAAGATCTGAAATCTATGCATTCATCTTACGAGTATGCGTCATCAGCTTGTAAACTGCTCTGAGCTGAGAAAAGAAAGTGAATGAAGCTGTTGGTAAAGCAAAGGCAATAGACACAGGGCAGGCACTTACATTTTGAATATGAGTTTTGTAGTTGACAGAGCAAGACAAAAACTCTGCTAAGATCTATGAAAACAGTAGAGTGAGAATTTGAAAGGATTATTGTTAACAAAAGAGAATGCCAACGGAAACTTAACATTGCTCAACTTTCTGTTATAAAAATAGTGATGTTAGTATTAGGAGTCTGTACTTAGAAGCAAGCAGATTTGACTTGGCAAGTTTCAAAAAAGTCATGCATTTTCATGCAAATAGCCATTGTAATGCAATCCAGATGCATGGGCACCTCTGCTTTCAGAGAAATATCAGTCTATATGGTGGCTTTTCTAATTTAGATGAGCCTACTGTAGGCAAAGATGGAAGAGGCTCTTTTTATTTCATTGTGGCCTATTCTGTGTGACAAAATAACTCAAATAGTTATTTATAAGGACTCACATAACTAAAGGAAAAAGCTGTAAGTGAATCTGAAGGAAGTATTTGTTATATCAGCTAGGCTATGTTTGTATAGTATTTTAAGAGCTGTAGGAACAGAGACTGTTCAATATTGCTCCAAGAAACATATGCAGTTGCCAGGTGTTTTCATCTCTGAACTTGTAGCATGTTCATCCTACTACCGGGTTAGGGACCTCAGTGTTAACATTTTAAAATGTGTTGCTGATAATGCATTAAATGTGTGATTCATGTTGAGTTCTATCGTAATTTATTTAGAAGAGAATTGCAGCTGTCAGGCACTTGCTACTAGTATGATATAGCTAAATCAGCTATAGGTCTTGAAAACATTTCCTTTGCAGTGTATTAGTCATAGATCCTTCTAAAATTCTGTTCATAATGCGGCTTGACTAGCCACAGCGTATCTGTGTAATACCTAAAATGGTAACATTTTATCTTTTCATCTCATGGGGTAGTTACTCATCTACAGTATTGCTTTATGAGCTTTTAAATTCAAAACCTGTTCTAGATGCTAAGCTGGACTCTCGGGGTTTTCTTTGGTTTTGTTTTTGAAGAGCTTCAGTAGCTTGGATTTTATTGCATACCGAGATGGTGCATTTTCCTCACGTTGCTTTGTTGTAATAAGTAATTATAGGAATGGGATGAAAGCAATGTAGTATTTTTTTTCCACAGAGTCCTAATGATAGCTGTAGCTGTTACATTTTCCATTTATTTCTTCCTGTTCTCTGTTTTATATTAGTGTTTGAAGTTTATATTAGTGTTCAAACTTTTTGCCTAAAAGGCTAAATACTTTTTGCTGATACAATTTCATTAAGACTTGTGAAAATATTGCCTGCGCTGGATATATGTTTATTTGGGCATATTGTACTAATGTAACCAGGTGAAAAGGGAGAGGTGACTTTTAGTGATTACGTTATATTTGTAAAATTTTAAATTGCTTGTTATTGATGTTAACATGTTGATTGCACCTTTTGTTTCTGTAGCATTGAGAGGATTGAAGTGGCATTCTAAGGTCATTTAAAATCATGACAAGCTCAGTCGGACAGAAAAAAGTCTCTTCAAGACAAAGGAAGTGTGGGTTTTGTAGATCTAATAAAGATAATGAATGTGGACAATTATTGATGTCAGAAAACCAGAAGGTGGCAGCACATCACAAGTGTATGGTAAGTAACCCATGGGGAAAAGGAGCTGAATGTAGTGAAACTACTAGAAGACTCCAAAACAAATGAAAAATTCAGCCAGTTGTGGCATTGGTGCAAATGATTAACCCCTATTATGTGCGATGTTTCAGACTTTCAAATATGTAAATATTCTGTATTACTTAAATAAGTTTTCTTTTTATGATTTTTAGCTGTTTTCATCTGCACTGGTATCTTCACACACTGATAATGAGAGTCTTGGTGGATTCTCTATTGAAGATATTCAGAAAGAAATAAAAAGAGGCACTAAACTGGTAAGTCTGATTTTGGCCCTAGAAAATGGAAGACAAAATTTTCTTCTAAGAAGTTTAGCATGAAGTTATTTAATATATAGTAATATTTTTTTCTTTTAAAGTACATTTACTCTAAAGTTATGGAAAACTTGTGGATGTTGAAGTAAAATTGGCTTAAAACTGAACTGTTGTTTCTTTAAATGGACTGCATTAAAAAAGTGGTAGTTTATAAATATTTCTAATTCAGTAATTTTCTATTTACTGTTTTGTGTTAGATTTCAGAATGAGTCCCACATTCTGGAACTTAACGAAGGTAATATCGGGCCTTCAGCAACATTTGGCTTTGCTGCCAAACTCTGTCTTTAATTATCAAAATACTGTTATTGCTTCCTTTTATATAAAGAGAGGGCTCTGTACACAGACCTCTTATGAGTCTTACAATTCTAGTTGACTCCACCAAATTTGTGAGACTTGAGCTGCAGTGATTTCATTAAATGTTTACTGATACTTGGCTAAGAGTAGCCCTAAATATATAACTACAGTTATAATAATGGTCCAGTATTTTGATTGAATCTTTTAGCATACATGAAGCTTGATTGGAGCTGCTTATCTGAAGCTTAAAGAAAAAATGCTTCATGGGTCACTCACTTTGTGATTAGGAATGTAAAATGAACATGATAGCAAATGGAACTACTTAAGTAAACTTTTTAATACTTAGGTCTCTTAAGTGTTTTTTTTCAAAGTTATTTATTTTTGTGTTACTGGTGGTTTCCTACTTTGTGTTTCCTGATCTCTTTTGTGTTCTTCCACTGATGCCACAGAGGTTTATGTTCTTGGAACTCAGTAGCTGCAGGTATTAACTTTAACTGGATCCAGGTTTTGTATAAAACCTGAACAATTTAATAGATTCTCAGTCCTGCGATGTTTCCTGTTTAGAGGGAATTTACAGGATAATTTTAGATCTTAATTTAGGTTAGTTCTTTTATGTAGGAACACACTGAGCAAAAAGCTCTGTGTGGTGTGTCACTAGTTGTACTGACAGGTTGTATTTGCTGCCAGATTTTTACATAGCTTCCCTCCCTTAGTAGATGCTGCTGCTAACCAAATATGCACTGAGAATTGAGGCTTGACCTGCAAATTGAAGTTATAACGACTGATGTGGAATGTTTCTGATGTTAGTAAGTTTTTGGATGAGAAAAATAAATGGGTTCGAAGCTTAATAGGACAGTAATAACTTCTTAAAACTAAACATTTGGGAATACAGCCCATTGAGATTGTTATTGCTATTAGCTGTGCTTTTTTTTTTTTTTTTTTTTTTTTTGAAGAGCTTATCTATTTTGCAGTTGGTTATTCTTCAAATACACCTGATATAATTTATTGATGACTATTTGGACAGTGGGGTTTGTCCTGGTATGATAAATAGATTTTTGCTGCTGGGAAGCGTAGACTGCTAAATCAGTGTAACAGTTCTTGTGGTCTGTTTACTTCACATAGATGCATACTGGTGTTCGTGAAGATAATAAATTTATCTTCTTCTTTAGTCTGTAATTTATTACAGACTAAAATTGAATGGATTGATATACTTTCAGCCCTAGTCTTTTATAAGTAGCTTTAATCAGCCATTATTATACATAAATCATATTGTATAGCAAAATTATGATATGAAATAGTCATCCAAATGAGATAAGAACCAGGAAACAGTGTGTAACCATAGCATTTTTGGGTTCACAGAGGAGTAAAGGATCTAAGGCTTTAACATTTTTACTGTTTAGTTAACTTTATTAAAATTGAGAAGAGGACAAAATGCTGCATTGTAGAACCTTATACCTCAAATAAATGTAGTGCTTTGAAACTAACAAGAAAAACTTGCCTAAGCCAAGGAATCAAGTAATGTGATGGGCAGCAAGCTTATTCCACACACATAGCTAGGGAATATCTGACATTGCACATTTATGCTTAAGAGTTTGGAATTGTAATTTTTCAAGGGCAGGAAGGAGAGAGGGAGAGATACAGACCTAAAACTCTGGTTATCTTTGGGAAATGTTGAGATTTCCCAGGAAATCTGATGAGAATTCATCATACATAACAAATATTTTACTGAATCCAGTCCTTTGGAAATGATTTAAAGAAATAGATATATGGAAAAAGGAGGGAAGTAAATGTTGAAGTTAAAATTTGCAGACTGTCAGTATTTCTGGCTCTGCAGGATTCACTGCCAACAGGAGGTCCTTTTCCTCTCATACTCTCATAACGTAATTCAGCAATAGTGAGGTACAGTTTGTGATTTCAACTTTTCTGAAACGGCTGGCACAAGCACACCGTCTTTGGAGGCAGAATATTAAGATGAACAACCATGTCACTGCCATTGAGTATTTAATATTCTGCCAAAGTAAATTACTTTTTATCATTCAATGAAGAAAATAAGGGCATGATGGTTTTTGAACTGCTGTATAAGTGCAGCAAATATCTCGTTGCTTTTAACATATATGAAGAAAAACACCAGAAAGGAGGAAGAGTGGAAGAAAGATGATATGTACCTCAAAATGAGTAACAGTACTCCTGTCATAACTCTGCTTGTTTCCACACCAGGAGTGGTAACTATGTTGTTTATAAATACAGAAATATTGAAGCAACAGTAACAGGATCTATGGTTTCTCTTTCTTCGCAGATGTGCTCCCTATGCCATTGTCCTGGAGCAACCATTGGATGTGATGTGAAAACGTGTCACAAGACATATCACTACTATTGTGCTTTGCATGATAAAGCTCAGATAAGAGAGAAACCATCACAAGGCATTTACATGTAACTATTATTTATTTACTGTATTTCCTTTTGTATTTATATTTCACATTCTTTGTAAAAACACCTTTGGAATCTTAAAAAAAAAAAGTGTTGGAAAACAGTTCTAATGATGATCATATTCGATATAGTGATTTGCTAGAAAAGTGTATTTTCACTGCAAGATTTGTATATCAGTGAATCTTACAAGTGGGAGAAAAATGTGCTGGCATTTAAATTTAAAAGATGAGTAAATAATTTGTGAATCATGACTGACTTGACAGTTTTCAACTACTTTGTTTATAGGATTTTATGTCGAAAACACAAGAAAACAACGCATAACTCTGAAGGTAAAATTATTCAATATAAACTTTTCCCATTGTAGAAAGATACTTTGATTTAAATTTTTTTTTTCTGGAAAATATACATGTTTTCAGTAAAAATGAGAACTATTTTTCTCTGAAATAATTCCTTTGGAAGCCCATCTGATTTCTGTATTTTCTCTGAAAAATATTGATAGATGTGAAGAAAAACCCAAAATCTAAATTTAAGGATGTTCAAAATCTAATTTTAGGATGTTTGCTTCTGTCAAAACAAAGTCTGGATAGAAGTAATGCATTCCCTTCTGGGAAGAAGCAGGCACATATTTGCAGTAAATGCATTAGTTTTGTCAGATAACAGCTATTTTTTGCTATTTCTAACATTAATACACGTTCACCATTTTTTAACTACTGTGTACAATTTAAGTCCCAATTAAGAGGGATTCTGTATAAAATAAAAGGGTTTGTGATCAGATCACTCAGAGCTGTATGCATACATTAATGAGCTGTGCCTTCCCGCAGAGGAGTAAAACGTGCAAAAGCAGCTGAATTGTGTGATTAAAATTCCAAGTTAGTTGTGCAATTGTGTGCATTTTATCCTTTTTCATACTAAGAGTTTGGATAAATGAAAGGTTGTTTAACTTTGACTTATTTTCAACTGAAATTTCATTATAAATTGGAGTACATTACTGTTTCTTTTAGTGAAGATTAAATTTCATAAGTTATTGCTCTTTCTGCAAGATGTATGCATGAGGTAATAATTGCTTATTTACTTATTTATGCTACTGATAGATATATTGATGGTAAGGTTTGGATTTTACTTCAGTGTTCACAAAGATACAAAGGAAGTAGAAAATTACCAAGTGATGTATTTTTAAAAATCTGTTTAGTTATATTGAAATACTGTGGTGCAGTCTTTGTAAAACATTCGATGTTCTCATCTTACTATTGCTAGGTTTAAATCAGCAAAGCAGTACAGGTGTTACCTTAATTCTCCAAAGAGTGAAGCCCGGGGCATGTTATCTTGTAGTTGGTTTGTTTCTTTGGGTTTGATTTGTTCGTAAGCAGAAACAGAACACGGAAAGACACTCAAGTCCAGAGAAAGAGATATAAACTCTTTAACTGTTATTTGAACGTGTCTTATTTGCAGGTGGCTCAGTGCTTGTTGTCTGTTAAAATACCTCTAATTGTGTATGGAGCTCAATGCCAGTAGATCTCTGCATGGATTTCCTTGCAGGTCTGAGCTTGTGCTTTTCTTGAAGAGTTTTCAGCAAACATTGCTACCAGTTATACAACATTATTCTCTAGTAACAGAGGCCCTTACATTTTGTGACATCTCTCTGAAAGGACATGGGAAAAATAACTACAAAAGCATAGTGTTTTTTTTCCTAAAAGTCACTGATGACATTTAAAAAAAAAAAAACTAAACCAGGGTCATTCAAAGAGACTCTTCGACTAAAGTGGAAAAAAAAAGAGGAAGAAATAACATCAGTCAAAAAAAAGTATCTTTTTTAATGTTTAATTTTGTTTTCAATCTTAAATATTTTGTTCCATGACACTACATTTTTATAAATCTGTGCAGTTATACTTCAAATTTGATTTTTCTGTTTTTAATCTCCATCTGAGATTTGTAACCCAATGCTGTCTCCCACATAGTGCTTTTTTTTTTTTTTTTTTCCTCTCCTCCAGGCCATACAGTTTAGGGAAATCTGCTATGCTATAGCCATGGAAATATCATTACTTAGTCATAGATTTGGTAATGCCGAAGGCTGAGACTGCCATTAAGAAGGAAAAATACGTTTTGTATCTCTTGTGGAAATGACTTAACATTGTATAGCAGTGGTGTTTGGCTACATTGAAAACTAGTTACCTTTGGAGGATAGAAGTTATGTCTGTAAAGGAGAAGATACAGGGTGTTTTTCTGCAGTGCAAGAAGAGGCTTTGGAGAGTTTGTTTTCTGGTATTTAAATGCTGAAACTTGCTTGGTGAAATGCCAGCTGGGAAGTGGGAGACAGTAGGATAGGGCAGAAATTTCTGTGCATGCACTTTATTGGCTTGATTTTTGTGGAAAATGCAAGTATCAGAGGAATGTAAACCTGAAAGGATGGTGCTGTGTCAAACCAGAAAGTACTTGCAGAAAAGAGTGAGCAGACTAGCCAAGGCTACTAGACACTGACAGAGCAGCTTTTTTCTTCTTTTGTTTCTGGATATTCATGAATTCTTGCTCTCAGCAGTGTTTCTGTGCCAAAATAGCTAAAGCTAATCCATGGGGTGTCACTCAATGTACTTCCCAGAGTCACTAGAATTGTCAGCCCTTTTCAAAGGAAACTTGCTGCTTCTGCTCTGGGATGCTGTGTTTGGAACATCTGTATTTTTATCTTTTGTTCTCCGTATTTGGATTTAATTGTTGCAATCCACACTTTTATTAGATCACTTCTGTTAGTGGATGGTAGAATTTTTAAGTGTGTGTGGTTTGATGCCATCCAGAACAGTTGTTTTCTGCTGACAATACTGCTGCTTAATAGTGGGACTTTTTCCTTCCCTTCCCTGGAAAACTGGTGCTTTTTTGCATCCTTGCTCAAATCCAAGATGTGGCTAGCTTACCTTTTGTTAGAAGTTCTAGTCAACAATAACAGCAAAAACTTTTAACAATTTAATTAACAATTTAATAACTGGTGAGGGAAACTTCCTGAAACCTCAAAGAGAATTAGTTAAAGGACCTATGTTGAATTAGTTACCCCATTAAAACCTAATAAAAAGAACCTCTTAAATGTGCTTGCTCTCAAAGTTCAAGTGGAGAAAATGCATCAGATTTGTTTCCCTAATTACCAAGACAAAATTAATATGACAGGAGTTACTACCTTCTAATTGACAGGAGTTGCTGTTGAGTATAAAAATATGAAACTCGGTGACATGTTAGCCAGCTCTTACGCCCATTCTCTGTTTGCTCAGCGGACAGTCTTTTTTTTGCTAATTTATCTATATGGCCTAGCTTTCCGGTGACAGAGTATCAAAAAGTAATTGCATCTCTCCTGTTTGTTCTATTGTGTGTTTATATATTTCAGGCAAATTTTGATGTGCTATTTTCTCACTATCTAGATAAAGAAAAGAGGTGCTCTAACCCTTTGCTGTTTACAGATCTGAAAAAAACCTGTTCAGAGGAGCAGACCAAGTTGCTGAGAATTTGATGTGTACAAAACTAACTGAAAATCATCTGACTTGAACATCGAATAGAGGCTTAATTCATAATCTAAGCAATCCCTCTAAATTTTTAGTACCTAACAGGTTACAGAAATTGGTATTGGTGCCTTGGGACTACCACAGCTTTCTAATAGTTTAATTATTAATTATTTTGGTACAATAACATTTATTATTTTAGAAAATATTGTTGAACTAAATTTCCTGAACTAGTTATTGGAATTTATTCCAACATTTTGGAAATAATTGTTGCAAAAATTTATATTTTTGTGTTCTTCAGTTCCTTGCAGGCAGGACTGTCCTCTCCTTTCTATATGTGCAGCTATTTGAGCTGATCGGGAATAGTTTAATATCAGACAAGATAACCGCATCTTATTGTTCTGTTCATCTGTGACATAGTAATGTAATGAAGAATGATGAAGACAGCCATATGACTATATCTGTTGTTAATGCTTAAAACAGATGTGTGGGAACTGTGGGGTAAGAAAATAAAGGGTCCATAATTCCTGTTTGGTTGCACTCAGAGCCCCAGGGAACTCTCTTTCCATAATGGAAATAAGAATGTTCCCCTTCTCAGGACCTTTTATCATATTCTTCCAAGCAGACATGAAATCTGTCTCAGTAATTTGAGTCGGGATCATATTTCTCTGGAAGACCTACTTAGAGATGCTGCAGTCTGTATCAAACCAATTACTTATTCAAAGTTCTTTTCAAGACAGAGGTTGATGGGGAAAAATCCAAAATACACTGGCATTATTGAGCAGGCAACATCTTGATTCATCTTTGGATGCCTTAAACGGTGTTTCTTCATAGTGGCTTTTTCTTTAATGCTGTTCTCATAGGTTTGCCTACACCTGACTGTGCTAGTGCATGCAGCAATAAAAGTTTCCATAACGTGACAGTTTGGTCGTGAGGTTTCTGCTGGTGGATGGTTGCAAATTCTTTCTAGGCTCCACTAACTCTGAGCTTCTTGTCTGTCTTCTGGGGAAGGCTGCACTGAAATGGCATCTAGTCCAGTGTTAGGGCAGAACCAGTTGCTCCAGTCAGGAAGTCAGTAACCTTGTATCCAGTCTGTTACAGACTAAATTCCTAAATAGGTATTTTGAGGAAGCATCACAGCAGTGTTTTCTTGGGGGGGAAAAAATATAACACCTGAAGGAAAAGAAAGAAATCTGAAAGTACCGTGGTCAGTGTTGTATACTCTCCGAGGAGCTGCTCTCTGTTATTTAAACTATAGTTCTGGCAAGACATTATCCAGTTAGTAACAAAAGATTTACTGGGCCACTAGTCACGCTCTCTGATTTTGCAGATAAATTAGATGCTTTGATTCTTTTCAACCTTGGCTAACAATTATTTGCTTTAAAAAGAGTTTAGAGTGTATGATTACAAAGGAATATTTTATTCATTTTTCTGTGTTGTGTACTTAACTAAACAAATAATTCCAAGTACTTTGTACTATAGATACTGTTCAGTCAAAAATAGATTATGTAGAAGGTTCAGTAGTTTCTTGAAATGTCTGGTACTTTTGAAAGAGTATTACTAACTGGACCTAAGGGGTAAATTACCTTTTTCCTCTCTACTTTCTCTTACTTTCTCTATATTAGATATCTTTCATGCAACCGAGTCTTCTCACCACTTTTGAAAAGAAACAGAAAATCTAAAAATGACTTTCAGAGTTTTGATCTTTATTTTCACGTAGCTTTCTGATGATCTGTTTATCTGATCAGTTTGTTGCAACTGTTTTTATGCAAGTCTGGTTCTTATTACTGCTTATAAATACATTCACATTTTCATTATTGACTGCTGGAGCAGTAAGGTTTTATGCCATTTCTTTTCAATTTAAAATAATTATGTTGTCACATGTGGTTCATTATTTTTCAGTCATATTTTAAGGACATCTCAAACATGCTGGAGTACCTTTTTCTTTCTGTTAAAATCCATTTGTCTTCTAAAATACTAGTAAGGTTGGTTTTGGTCT